>CAAKHD010007663.1:53784-128643 GCA_901007705.1 Fistularia tabacaria
ACTGGAGTTGCGGGATGTTTCTTTCCGATTCCCCCCCCCCCCCCCCCAGGCCCCCATCTGAACCCGAGCAGTGTTTTGTGATTGGACTTCTGTGCTTGTGACGGATTGTACATAACAAACACCAGGTTTGTCGGCAGATTGGAGCTGCGGCCGTAAAGCGATGGGCCCCTGTCAGGGCGGCAACCCTCGAACTCTCTGGTGGACCCCAGCGGTGTGGGATGCCGTCAAACTGAAGGAGGAGTCCCATCTGGCCTGAGGGGCTCCGGGGAGACCATGGAGAACGACTTTCAGTGGGCTTCGAGGACATTCTGGTCCACCATCTGGCAGCTCAGGAAGGGAAAGCAGTGCTCCATCAACGCTGTGTATGGTGGGAGCGGGGCGCTGCTGACCTCAACGCGAGACGAGATCTGGAATACTTCTCAGACCTCCTCAATCCCGTCGAAAATCCCGGGGTACTCTGGAGAGGACCCGCCTATTTCTGGGGGAAGTTGCTGAAGCAGTGAAAAGGTCTTCAGTAGTGGGGCCCCAGGGGTGTATGAGGTCCGCCCTGGGTTCCTCAAGGTTCTGGATGCTGTAGGGCTGTCCTTGCTGACACACCTCTGTAGCATTGCGTGGACATCGGGGACAGTGCCGCTGGAGTGGCAGAGTGGGGTGGTGATCCCCCTTTTTAAAAAGGGGGATCGGAAGGTGTGCTCCAACTATAGGGGGATCACACTCCTCAGCCTCCCTGGTAAGGTCTATTCAGCCGTGCTGGAGAGGAGGGTCCACCGGGTGTTGAACATTTGATTCAGGAAGAGATGTGTGGTTATCATCCTGGTCATTGAACAGTGGACCAGCTCGATACCCTCAGCAGGATTCTCAAGGGGGCATGGGAGTTTGTCCAACCAGTCTACATTGGTTTTGTGGATCTGGAGAAGGCATTCGACCGTGTCCCACAAGCAATCCTGTGGGGAATGCTGTGGGGATATTTGGTACCAACCCTGTTATATAGGCTGTTCGGTCTCTGTATGGCCGGTGTCGGAGCTTGGTCTGCATTGCCGGTTGTAAGTCAGACCCGTTTCCGGTGAGAGTTGGACTCCGCCAGGACTTCCCTTTGTCACTGATTTTGATCATAACTTTTATGGAAAGAATTTCTAGGCACAGCCAGGACATCGAAGGGATCTGGTTTGGTGGCCACAGGATAGAGTCTCTGTTTTTTGTAGATGATGTGGTTCTGTTGGCTTCATCAGGCCATGATCTCCAGCTCACACGAGAGCGGTTCACAGCCGAACGGAAGAGGATCAGCACCTCCAAATCCAAGACCATGGTGCTCAACTGGAAACGGGTTGAAGTGCCCATTCCGGGCTGGGGAAGAGGTCCTGCCCCAAGTGGAGGAGTTTAAGTATCTTGGGGTCTTGTTCACGAGTGAGTGAAGGATGGAACGGAAGATCGACAGGCGGATTGGTGCGGCGTCTGCAGTGATGTGGACTCTGTGCTGGTCTGTCGTGGTGAAGAGGGAGCTGAGCCAGAAGGCGAAGCTCTTAATTTACCAGTTGATCTGTGTCCCTACCCTCACCTATGGTCACAAACTGTGGATAGTGATCGAAACAACAAAATCGCGGATACGAGGAGCCGAAATGAGTTTTCTCCGCAGGGTGGCCGGACTCTCCCCTGGAGATAAGGTGCGAAGTTTGGCCAACCGGGAGGAACTCAGAGTAGAGTCGCTGCTCCTCCGCATGGAGAGGAGTCAGATGAGATGGCTCGGGCATCTGGTTTGGAAGCCTCCTGGAATCCTCCCGGGGGAGGTATTCCAGGCATGTCCATCTGGGAGGAGGCCACGGGGAAGACCTAGGACACGCTGGAGAGACTTTGTCCCAGGCTGACCTGGGAGCGCTTTGGGGTCCCCCCACAGGAGCTGGACCATGTGGCTGAGGAGAGGGAAGTCTGGGCCTACCTGCTCCGACTGCTGCCCTCGCGACCCGAATTCGAATAAGAGGCAGAAAATAGATGGATGGATGGAATCAGGTTAGATTATAGACAGTTTATTTTGACAAAGTTTCAAATCAGCCATAAATTTGGATTTTGTGAGAGAAATGAAAAAAAAAAAGATTAAATTCTCTTTGCTCAGGAATTACTTAAGATTTGTTTTTAAAATATTTTTAATTAATGCTGACTATTGCTTTCTGACTTTTCTAATATGTCTTTGGTCTTATTGACGTGATTATTTGTCTACACACACATGAGTTGCTTGCTTGACTGAAACGGCTCTGTGGCTCTTCTCCTGTTTCTTTTTTTTGTTTGTTTTTGTAAAAACTCATAGAATGTTACATCTATTATTCAGTATTAGTGTTGTCCCTTGTGTTTCACATCTCTTTCCCTCTGCTGTTTTCCCTGAACACTGCTCAGATGTAGCATAAAATATAAGCAGTTGTAGTTTTGCATGTCAACTACAGGCTCTGCCCTTTTGCTATAACTTACCCATTCTGTGCCTTATAACTTATCCAATCTGAATACAGTTTATTCACAAGGAGAGAAGCAACTAGATGCAAAATGAAATGGTTGCATGCCAGGCATATATATAGATCACTCTAGCTCTATTTGAATTCAGTGTGTATTTATCTGCTTCAAGTTAACCTTCCATTTTGCATCATTAAACAAGAAGGACTGATTCAAGTGTGGTCATTCAGAGGTATGATAGCATGTTCAGTAAGGCCTATTCAGGCTAACCTTGATATGGCACTCTTGGTCCTGTATAATGCAGAATTGTAAGTGTCCCAGTGCTGGGATTTGAAAATTATATTACCCAATAGTAATGACTTAAAGAGCATTGATCTGTCTAATCTCACCAATTTTAATTCTGCAGAACATCCACAGCTTTGCTTGTACAGGGGGTCACTGTTGAGTTCTCTCAAAAAAGACATTGGGGGCAACTCCAACTGTAGTGAAGTAACAACTATAAATGAGTTACACTCTCTGGGGCCCCCTGGAGTCTCATATCCATTTAGTTGGTAGTCAATATATTCCCTATGTGCTGTGGCCTGTAAATAGCTGGCAAAAGTAGAATAACAACAACGCAACAACCATAACCCTATATTACCTCTAACATGAAAACATCTAAAAATAAAAAATTAAATAGTGTACTGAATAAATGCCATTTCCCATTCAATTTACCAGTACTTATCCATCAGTGACTTGTAAATGCTAAATTTTACATTTTTTTAAATGTTGCATGTGCCAAAGGAAGTACTGAGGGCGACTAGTGATGGCTGCCGTTGCCTGGTGAGGAGTCTGTGGAGCCACCTTATCCGTTAATCAAATCATAAAGCATTCACTTATGCATGGGAAACTAACTTATGAATGTTACCCACAAAGGCAAAGCAGTCCACTCAATACTGAAAATTATGTGTCTCTTTTTTTCCTTCACAGATCATTAGGTTTTAAAATAAGATGATCAATTCCCGCACTTTATAAAATCAGCCGTGGTTTTGAGTGAATGCGTTCAGTCAGTGGGTAGACATATGAGTCAGTCCTATTCAGCCTGAAGACTCATACTGCTTACACTCCCACCTGCTTCATAGCCATCGGCATTATGTATTTATTTTTTAATGATTGTGTTTTAAGGGGCTGAGTTTAGGACAGCGCACCAGTGATGCATGGAGGGAGTGTATTGACAGAGACGGATTCTGAAAGCAAAATAAAAATAAAAAACAGTGTGCTGCAGTGAGCTCCACTCATGCCTCTGAGCAGCTATGATTGCCAAACTGGAGCAGCATGGATAGTTCCTACAAGATGCTGAGGCATGTTTAAATACCACCATCATTTCCAGTATTACCTCCCACGCCAGAAATTGTTGGCGAATCTAAATCCACCACAGACAGCAAAACCTTTGCTGTATGATACGTGTTGTCTGATGAAATCGGCCACTGCAGCATAAAGTATGCTTGACAAATTAAAATAGCCCAAGCTTTATGAGAAAGTCAGTGAGTGCATCTGTCAAAAACTTCATTTCGCCTGTTTACACTGGTCTCCTATTTGTATTCAGATTGCATTGGATATCTCATCCATCACTTATAAGTCTCTTCATGACCGGTTTCCTGAAGTTATTGTATGCCTTTTAATCCCTATGAACCTATGTTCCTCCTCGGACAGGGATTTTTGCCTCTTCAGAAGGCCAGGGGTGAAACCTGAGCAGGGCAAACCCTTAGCTAGCAGGAACACAAGGCTGTACAAAAACCTGTCAAAGAAAAAAGAATATCCTTTTTTGTGACTTCTCTTATGCCTCACCTTGCATTAAAGCCAAAGTGTACTTCTGATTAAATATAACTACAAGATTCTGCATGAGGGAATATATCTAGACGGAAAGGAGCATATTTCCATGGTCCCTTCCAGAATGAAGGGTATTCACATTTCTCAGATAATATATATATATATATTGTATAAGGTTTAGTCAAAAATCCCAGTTTATGGAAAAAATCCCAGTAAGTGTATATATTCATATAGATAGATAGATATGACACCTATGATAGTATGACACCTCTGTTAGGACTCATAAAAGCCCAATGGCTGGTGCAAATTGATACAGTCACCATGGAAATTGGAAATGGCCAAACCAAATACCAAATGACACCCACTGAGTGTAGTTGATGTTTATTGATGCGCATATTGACTTCGTTTACCTGAGCTGTCAATGTTTATGAGCACATGGGGCAGACCGCCTTTTGATATGAGAAAAACTAGAAATACAATAATCGCAAATACTTCCTCCTATTCTTGTAGTTGAATGGTGTCATCCTTATCCTCGGTATAGATATGCAGTGCTTGGCAAGTACGTCTTTGGATTTTAATTGGGATTTCTTTCAAACCTATATTATCTGAAAGAAATACACTGCGTTCCTCTGTATGATTATGATCAAGTACCAGGTTCTTTCCTTTACACTACTATATGTAGGGCAGTACATCTATCTTCGAAGCAAAACTTTGACTTAAAATCTAATATAATCTCAAACCATGCACAACTAAATACATACTGCACAGAGACCACTTCGATAATGTCCAAGACAAATGACAAGTAAAGATCCAAAACAGTCATTATTCAGATGTATTCCCAGTTTATCATTTCATAAGAATGCAGTAAGCAGGTATTTCTTATTGGGCCTGCTTGTATGTGAATTGCTTGTGAAGGAAAAAGGTCCTGTAATTACTTTGCCTCCAACCATTTTGTCTGACACGATCCACCACGGGTAACTTAATGGAAATAAAGGCAATTAAATCTGATGAAAACCAAAGGAACATTTACCATCCATGTTGTATTGCAGCTTTCACTGTTTCAAGTGATTGTTCCTGGTTGAACAGGGAATCTGATAGTGAGGAATTGCAATTACTGGAATTTCAATCATTAAGTCAATATGCAATGAAGCAAGCTGCATGATTTAGCCATAATGTAAGAACAGGAGGATTTAATGATGCTTTTATGTAAGGAGGTACAGTTGTTGGAAGAAATATGAATTAGTTATTTCACCGATCATTGCCAGTGTCTGTTTAGCATAAAAAGCACAATATAGAAACACAGAAAACCACATTTATCAAAACATTCTTGAATGCAATTTTAGAGCATTAAATACATGCCAAAGTACTTTGCACAAGTGAGCCTGGGAGATGATAGGCAGGTTGTAAAAAGCAGCAGTACCGACCATTATTATGGTAATTTAAATGTAAAGCATGTTCCAAAATGGATAGGGGGATGGCTGTGTTTGTCCCTAACTAGCACTACTATCTTGCACAAAAGAAACCAAACTAAAAAGTGACTACATTTATAAAAGTACAATCCTCCATAGAAATTATTCCAATGCATGGTGGGCACACAAAAATAATATCAAAAAGAAAATATTAGTTACAAATATGTATGGTTCAAATGTATTCACTTTATACTCTCATAAGCAAATCATTTATTTTTTGTAATAAACAAATGGCCCTGCTGGACAGTTATTTTTGTGTATTTCACCCGCTGTCCACTGTTGGACTCAGTCCCTGCACCACATTATGAGTCTTTTAGCTCTCACTTGTGTGTTAAAGCAACATAATGATATTATATGTGGGAACACACTAGAGGATATAAATAGGAAGGTGAAGCAAAAATATTAAAGATGTGCATGGGGATGCTGACAGACTATCAACAGGGGGAGGAGGGCACGGGGGTGGGGGGGCAGGTTTTTCTCTCTCTAATACATGTCAACCTCACCTAGAGCCACTGAATGCAAAAAACAGTGGAAAGATAGAAAGAGCAGTGGTGCATGATAGGTTCAAGGTGGTACCGCCTATCACGTTTCTAATCTCCTCTGTACCTTTTTATCACTTCCCTGGTCGATGATGCATCACTGTCTCTGCTGGGGACCAAGCAAAAAGACACAACGCACTTAAAAAAATGAATCTACTTAATCTAAATACCAGTGAACTAATGGGGCTTTAAATTCTTACTAAATCAGCCTAACTGATCATTTCACTGAAAATCCTGGGTCTGAACACAAAAAGCCAGAATAATACGATCACAGAAATGGGCTGTAGTTTATTGACGATTTAGTGCTGATCATACAACATTGACTTGTTTTTTGTTCTGAAGTACTGATGAGTAAAATGTTAAAAAAATGGCATTTACTATTCTATTTACATATCTGTCTGGAATGAGATTAGAACCTAGAAGAGGACGATTCGGTCATCTGTGGCTGCTATTATGGCCACAGACAGAGACATAACAATAAATATCCACCAGTTCTTTGTGTCTTTTAGTCTACTGACACATGTAGAAATAAAACTTCATTTCATCAGCAAAACTCAATAATAATAAAATCCAATTTCCTAAGAATTGAAATGATGTTGTGATGTTCATTTAACCACTATTCACAAACAATATTGCCTAAATTTTCCCAAATTATATTTGTATTCCAAGAAGCGCAGTATGATTTTCTTTCACTGTCAATCATTGGTGCTTTTTTGTTGTTGTGTCTTGATTTTTCATTTTGTAACAGAAATGACAGTGTAGAGTTATCATAGTATAATGTCTTTGGGAGGGGCTTGAAAACTGAACTGTGAGAGTGAGGGTAATAATTCACATGGTCGAAGGCTTGTTTACAGCCAGGCTTCATTCGCTGGATCTTTTCTCCCACCTACTATGTGCTCTTTTACCAAAAGGCTATCCTGTTATTTAAATTACTTTGTGTGAAACAGATTTACCATTTCTTACAAGCTAAAGCATGTTAAATCTTAAGATGGACAGAGATGGTACTCAATGTCACGATTGTTTGGTAATATATCATTGCATTTTTTTAAGTTTCTAGCCCGTGGCTTCTTAGATACGCTACCATACAGAGCAAGAATTCCCCTTTCAGCAGACTCAACCTTGCCATGTGCTCTCTCATCCACATGGGGGTATGAGTGGGTATTAGGGTCATCCCCAGGCTGCAAAAATAGCCCAGAGAAGGTTTGTCATGACCATTGACTTGGAAGGATATTCTGTGCCAAACTCAGTTGGAGAGGGCATGCAGCCATTCGTAAGCAATCATAATAAAGGCCACGAGCACGCTTCTGAAGCTGACCTGCCCTCCTTCCAGGTCATCAGAAAGTTATGCCGGAAGTTCACCTTGTTTAATTTGTGACACAGAGGCTCATAAAAGACTGAACTGAGGAGGAACTCGGTAGTGTTGTGTGAGGGGGATATATGCACACTTTTTCAAACACCTCTACTGCTTGATTTCTGCCCTGGGTCAGGTAAGTCGACTGATGTCAGAGTTTGTTAATACACACTTTGTCTGCCACCTTTGTTTACGGGCTGCACTTTAAGCCCACACATGCATGGGACATAAATTCACATCACAGCAGCGACAGCCTTGGCCACACCTGGCAGCTCCGGTTTACCCATTCTGCAGTGACTTCACACTTGTTTCAGTAAAGGTCCATTGGCTTTGTCTGTCCCTAGTCCTTGTCCAGACAACGTGTAACCTTGCATGTATTACATGGTCTGAAAGAGTCGAGCTGGAAGTGAGAATGGAAGACAGAGGGAGAAAGAGCTGTCAAACCCTTTTTGGGGCAGCAGCTAAATCATGGATTATTCGTAAATCATAATGTCACCATCTCTATTCCTGTTTTTGCAGACTAGAAAAATGAGGAGGGAAGATAAGAGAGTCGGTTTGGAGAAATCAGCGACACCTTATGTATGCCACTCTCCCCCACAAAATGTGGTCTTTCACATTCCAGATCTGAATTAGAAAGGTTAGTCTTGTGCATTAAATGAAAGATAAATGACAAGATTGTAATGCATTTTTTGAGTCGACTGCTTTCCTTTCTTTCTTCTCCTTCTTTTCATATAACTTCTGCTTTATCATGACAGAGGCGATACAATTTTACAGCAGTTACATTATTCATACATCTACTCCATGTAGAGAATGCCTGCAAATGCAACAAAGCAGCGCCATCACAATTATCTGCTGTTGTGATTCTGTTCCGGTTGTTGAATATATAGAACTGTAAAAGCTTTACAAAGACCCATGTTTGAGAGTGAAATTTAATTTACATCCATGCGCAGTATGCATTTGTACATATGTTAGTAATGCACAAATAAATCCTCATCGACAGCAACCTATAACACGACGGCAGGAGCACCACCCCGGGGTTAGTTTGCTGTGGCGAACACTAATTTCTGACCTATCAAGTGGCCACAAAGGAGAAAGGCAGTTTCCAATTACGGTTCATTACAACCACCCATCCCTGAAAATGATCAGTGTGGATCATAAACCTCAATGAATGTGGGTTTAAGTCTTGCTCTGCAAAGAACCGAACAAGTATGACCTTTATGAGTATGCAAATCCTTAAATCAGTCTTTGCAGACATTAAATTGTTAACAAGCTCAGTCCTTCCATTTGTTCCCAACACTGCTCAAGTCTGGTTGTAAACAGGCTATTAAAGGGTTTGCCTCTGCCTAAAGCAGCCTCTGGCCTTGGGCTCAAAGCGCCAGCACTGGAGCTCTTAATGACGCGGAAAATTAAAAGGTTTGGTCAGACACTGAAAGCTTGTTTCCTTCCACGTAGGGTTTGTTGTTCTTTTTATTTCTTGTTCTTGTCACAATACCGGTCCGTCCTCATTTCACCGTCACTTTCAAATAATCGAAGGTCACGATCCAACTCATATTTCATAAATTCCTTTCCACATATGATGCACTCCAGTCAAGCAGCTCTGCTCATTATTACTGCACAGAAGATGGTCCAGATCACCCAATAAAGTTCAATAACTGACTAATAACAGACCTGCAGCATCAGAGGCATCCTTTGTTTCTAGAGATTTTTCAAATCTATAACTTCGGACCAACCGGGGTACATCCATCTCATCAAATTATTGCCGGGGACCAAATTAAGCCTATTTGCAAGGTGGGTTTATGTGGCACCTATTGGTGTGCATGAAAGCACAACTGTCATATATCTAGTGCATTTGATTGCCGATAGTAATCATTAGAGGGTCATGGCATAAAATCCTCAGCCAGTTGACCTCACGCCATGGAATATTTACAAGTTGTTTCGTAATCCCACATTATGCCACAAGCTTCATTCACTTAACTCCTGAAGATGAGCATATATACTGCATATCACTCTCAAGGAACAAGCCAAGTGTTCAAGGCACAACTAGTGGCAAGATCTCGTGTTATTTCTAAATACCACAGCCAGTTTTTAACAACTGCAACTAGTAATACATCATCGGGCCCACATAGAAGTCAGCTGAAATCTGATTGGTTTCAAATCTTCCCATTTCTGTTGTGAGGTATGTTCCAAATGAACATAAAGTGCTGTCAGTGTTACAAGCCCACTGAGGTAACCGCAGAGTGAGCAACAACTATTTCTGAGTGAAGCCAAAGGGATCAGACTACATTGATTGGTCGCCAAGGGGATGACACATTGTTTGCCAAAGGAAACAGAGGCTTTGCTCTGAAAATGGCGTGCTGACCTCTTGCATTGACCTCAATCACTAGGTCCTGCTGTGCTCCAAAATCCCCTCACCTCTTGGCAGTTTCCCAGCATTAACCCAGTTATGGCCTAATTTGGTGAAGGTTAGCTCTCAGTCCTTGTAGAAAAGGACCTGGAACTTCAACTAGGGATTTGGCCTATTGACCCTTTCTTCCTGCTTTGTTTGTGTCGTTGCACTGTGTGAGCATCTAAATCGATTTGGCCGTTGTTTTGGCTTGATTTTCGAGAGAGAAGTTGAAAAAGAATCAAATAGGAACCTTTCATCAAAAGGCCCTGTTAGTCTACATTTCTAAATATATGATTTCATTCGGAACTCATCATCCGTTTTTGTCGTTGTTGTTATCAACAACAGGAATACGTCACACGGTACATAGAATCATCTTTGACATTCAATCTGTAACCATAACTCAGTGGGAGAGATTAAGGTTTCTTTGCTGATTGACTTACAAATGAAATTTCCTTCCTAGAATAAGCTTGTGTGTTCAGGCATCCAACACTGAAAAATATGTGGATTTTCTCAAAACATAATTTTTTTTCTACAATCTAAGCAAAATGACACAAAGTTGATTCCATCCGCTTGCTTCTGGTTGGTTTGGCTTTGCAAAAACAACTTAATTCATACATTAAAAATGGATGTAAGACTACAATAAGAAAATTGCTTTTTTAATTATTTTCCAATTATTTTTGTGCTATTTTCAATTTTAAATATTGGAATAGTATTTGAAGTGGTCTTTCAAAATGCACAATTTACTTACACCCAGAGGTAACATGGATTTTTTTTTAATTTCAACATTTTGAGAGACGATCTGTGTGCTGTCTCAAAGGCAATTTCTAGTTCTGAACATATCTTAGAAGACTATTACCAAGAGTACAGTGTTGCTTATTAAAGTTCTTTGTTATATAAAACCAGCTGCCTACGATGTGTGGTATCTCCATGTTTGCACATGTAAAAGCTTTTCCCGAATAGAAAATAACAACTTTCTTCTGTCTCATTCTTTTGGTGATTGTAGTCATTTGGGAACCGATGCCATCAATTTCCCTTGTGTTGTACACAATGTTTCCCAGGGAAAAGATTTCTCTGCAGATGTTTTCCTGTCATTTCCTCTCTTTTCTGTATCATAATATGGCTGTTGTGGCCCACACAACACGCCTAATCTCAGAGGCCCAACCGCATCCCAAGTATCCACCCACTCACACGTCCACACCGTGATGTTCCTCAACATCCCCAGTCATTTCCACTAATAATGTGATGGAAAGAGATTTTAGTTCTCCGGTGCCCAGGTGATGAGGTGAATATATATTTTTGAAAATAGAAAATACATTTTGCTATGCAGTCTAGCAATTTAATCGCCGAATATCACCCAAAGCCAGAGAGGTGACGTGTCCGGATGGCTTGTCTGACCCCATGGACCGAGAACTTAAAAATGTAACAATGTACCGTAACCAGTGACATACAACAGACTGAGTAAGGGTTGCAGATGAAGCACTCAAAAAATGAATTCATTAATGAATAAACAAATAAATAGATAACTAAATAAACAAACAAATAAATAAAGACCTGCTTAGCTCCTTCTTATTGTCCTCCACACTGAAAGTCCACATTTAAGGCTACCAGAAAGCTGTCAAAAAATATAATATCATGTCATTTATTTGAATGTTGCCAGAAAAAAAACATTTAATGAGGACAGTTTGAAAGGTAATTTCCATCTCAGTGTAAGAGTCTTTTTTCGGCCCATAATGAGGCAAGTAATTGCATTTTCTTTTTTTCTTACAACATAGGACTTACATCAATGCTCAACCAGTAATACAACTAGCGATAGTAGTAGTGCTATTAGTGGAAGTAGTGGTAAAGACACCATGGAGTCCAGATGGGCAAACTTGGATTAGTATTGTGAGAATAAGTAAGTACAAACATTTCTGGCTCTTCTACAAATACAAGAAAAACATCCATCCATACATCCATCCATTCATTATCTACCGTTTATTCCACTTTACTACCACTTAGGGTAGCGGGGGATGATGGAGCCTATCCCTGCTGTCATTGGGTGAGAGGCGGGATTCACCCTGGACCGGTCTCCAGTCAATCATAGGGCCACATGTAGAGACACACAACCATTCATTCTCTCAAGAAAAACATTTACAAATGTTTACAAATGTTTAGATACAAAGGAAATAACTTGGTATCTAACTACATTTAGCGAGATGAAGTTGTTGTACAACAAAGGTTCATTTACAACAAACTACTGGCGTAAGTTTTAAAAGACACATCAGAGTAAGAATCTTTGGATGGTATCTTTCTATCTATTTGATTAATAGCAGGTCTTGAATATTAATAATTATTTAACTTGCAGACTCAACGCCGTCATGTCCGATAATGTATAAAATCATAATGAAGCTGGTATGAATGCCAAATTGTCGTGTCAAAATGAGTGATCAAGCATGTTATCAGCCTTTTATCAAAGCGCCAGGCCAACCTCGAACAAAGAAAGAGTTGGTTATGTGCAGCTGACTGACAGACTGATATTATTGCACATGATCCTCTCTGGTTAGTATCAGAGACTGTAAATATATCTATCTCGCTCGGCATACGCGTCTGCTCAAAACATATCTCACTTTCTTTTCCACACTTCTTATTTGTGATGAAGCGATGGATGTGATAGAAAATCTCTGTCATCCCCCCCAGTTAAAGTGGAAACTCGGCAGGGAGGAAAAGAGAGTTGCGGGCCACTGTAGCTTCCATCAGTTATCCACCACTCATACATGATTGAAAGGCCTGTGCAGGCTTAGAGAGCTGCATCATTTATAGCAGGCTCCTTCAAAAATCAAGAGGCAAGCAGTAGCTATCGTTAATATTGACAAAGAAAAAAAATTAAAGGAAAGTAAAGTCTAAATAAAGTACAAGTTTATTCCCCCTTGTGTAAATCTTAGACTTGTGTCTCTTCTTTTTGCTTTTCCTCCTGCAGTTGCCTTTTAGCTCGCTTCAGCTAAATTGTTATGGTCTCCTGCAGAACATAAATGGTGAGCATCCAGGGATTTGGAGCCACTATTAGGGAGACAAAATGATCCATCAAAGCAGCTGCGAGGCAAAGAACTGGGAAACAAGGATTAGACAGAGTGCTATTATTGTAGGAATGCCACAGCATGTTGTGTTTTTCTTCCTGTCCTATCCCCTGGTTTTCTCTGCTCCCCTGCAATGGGGACAGCACTGGGTTAATGTGTGTTTTCTCATCCCACGAGTACTCCATACATTTGGTCTTCATCAAACTTGTATTCATTTTGAATACATTAAGCTTATTCCACCACCAATGCAACCATGGCAACAGCAGCATCAGGTTTGTCAGGCCTCCACTTTGTGGACCGTCACGACCAGAAAACTCTATTTTTCGAAATTTGTTCTTGCCCGCGCACACAGCATTAGGCAAAAGTGGAGGATTTCTGCTCATCAGTCAGAGCCCTGGGGTGTATGATGGGTTGAATCTGCATTAGATACCTTTGCAGTGATGAAAGAGTGCAGTGGGGGCCAGAGGACAAGGGTCACCACATTGATTAATGACTGAAAGCTGCAGAGAACCAATATCTGCATTTCTACGACCTATTTGCCACAGACAGCTATATAGAGATATACCTGGAAATTACAACTGCAGAAGTTGAACAGTGGTCTTGCGGGTGCACCCTGTCAGCCTCTCGCTCTCCCCCTCCCAAGGCAGTAAGATTCAAATCAGTCGACTCAGCTTTAGTTTCATAGACTGCGCTCCCTCCCATGGTCTCAGGAATCAAATGCTTGGTTTTGCCAGTGAGCCGCAGCTGGGTTTTGATATCAGGGTGACATCATACTGTGAAATTACACAGGAAAGTGGGGCGAGACTTTCACCATATGCCTGATGGTTACCTCGGATGGGACACAGGAGCCACAACGGTATATTTTGTTTGGTGTTTGCACTTTGTTTTCGCACTTGTCAAATCTATAACAACAAACGACAAGGAAAAGGGAGTATGTCAACACTGCATCGTCTCTTTAAAACCAAATAGAATTGAGCACTGAATAAAAACTTAATGATTCAGAATGAATACATTGGCCACATATGGAGTGAGTTTGATGCCAAAATTAATCAAAAACAAAAAATATAAATCATACTCTTTTCAAAATCTTCTTCCACAGCAACTGGACTTCATTGTATTCCCTTGAAGAGATTACACCTCTCATCTGTGAGGCTTCTCCAGTTGGAATGAATGAATTTTTTTTTGACTTTTTTTGTTTGTTTTGCCATCTGTTAAGCTGCAAGTGATTAATAGCATTGATCAATATTGTTCCCAGGCTTCGGAGCCAGATGTGAAACTGAACAAAAAGATAAACAAGAGCAACATGGAGGATGCTCCAAGTCGCCAGAGGGAGGCTGGAGCAACGTCCAGGAAAATGACCTGATGATGTCACGTCAGAAAGTGGTAAGATATCTGATAAATACAGGGGGAGTGAAGAAAAAGAACTGCAAAAGCAAATTCAAAGGAGCTAGCAGACCGGCAGAACTATATTTACAATTTGGCAAAGGTAGAACAAGCAGCTGCCATTAGGAACTTGATGATCCTTAATTCTGAGAGGCACTGCCAGGAAACTGTCCGGTGAGTAAAGCAAACCTTCCTTGAAAGGGGCAAGAAAGGAAGGGCTTTCAGGGGCTCATAACAATAAATAAACAGATGGGTTGAGTATTTTTGTAAGACGTTAAACAAATCTGCCCCACAGATTCACACTGATATTCATCCTAAATACAAAGCTCTCAATCACACATGGGGAGATTTGGCAGAGAAAAGATACCATAACCCATCAGCCTGTTGAGAAACAGGAATAAGGATGGACCTTATGAAAATCAAGAAATTGCTGTAAAACATGTTTTATCTGGTTTGTTTTAAAGCAGACAAAAAAAAAAATAAAGCCCCTGAAGATTTACAGTCAGAAAAGCACCATTGGAAGAGGGCAGCTGAGAACGTGGAATCTCTCCGATGTTCAGACCACAGTGACAGAACAAACAACACTTGCAAACGCAAATGTTTGGCAGGATTTGGCAAGGATATGATAATTAGTTGTCGTGAGAATAGCTGGAGCTCAAGACTCAAAAAAAAAATAAATAAAAAAATAAATAAATAAATGAATAAATATAAAATATATATATATATATATATATATATATGTATCAGATTTTTTGTATCCAGCATACAGGAAGTCTAAATTTATTGGACACAGACCTTCAAAAGTCCCACAAGTGTGCTCAGGAAAACTGTTGACGTTCTTAAAACAGCTGCCTTCAAAAAAATAATCCACATCTGTTGGCCACATAAGATCAGCAACAATACTCTTTAGAAGACTCCCCCATCCACTGAACCAGAAGTAGGGAACGGGAGCTGATTTATCATCACCAGACTGGTTTTCACATGAACTCTGCTAGAGAAGAAAGGGAATCAAGGCTGGGAAAAATCAATGTTCGCTGGCACCTTCACATAGATACAAATGACAAGGGTTACTCATGGAACCTGCTGGGGAAATAACACAGGTCAAGAAATAACCTTGATCCATGGTCAGGGTCCTATCAGAGCAAAGAAAGAAAAAAACGGCTTGATGCTTTCAGCCTGGAGACCATTGACTCATTCACACACACCGACTCACACACCGGAGCTGCCATGCAAGGGGCTAACTAGACCAACGAGACCAACTCGAGGTTTAGTGTCTTGCCCAAGGACACTTCAACGCACAGACAGGAAAGAGCCGGGAATCGTATCGCCAGCCATCCTATCATCGGTGGGACGCCTGCTCTGCCATCTGAGCCACAGTCGCCCCGCAATACAGTAAAGTGAGCTGCGGGCAAAAACTGTAAATATCAAAGAATACCTAGAACGAACAAAACTTAGATTTTATAAAGAGTAGGGGCCCCAACACTTTGAATTGCGCCGTCGATCTCGGATGTTTCCGCGGGTAAAGATGCAGAGGCAGAGGTCTACAGTGCTCAGGATAAACATTTCTGAGGCATTTTTTTTGCAGACTTCCTCTCATTAATTTCCTCCAAACAAGCTTCTTGTCTTCACTTTGGAGTTGTCTGTGATTGGTTGCTGTAGCCTAGATTTTTCAAGGACTCACCAGAAGGATTTGTGAGGGGAACAGGTACGCTTGCTTGACCTCCCAGGTCCTTTGATTAATGCTGTGTGCTTCACTGATTTGTACCAGTCTGCCAAAGAGCACTGGGAGAGACTGTGGAACACATGGTGCTCTCAGCTTTGATAAAACCGGAACACAGAGAAACACACTCTCTCTATCCATTTGCAGGAGTGATTTAGATGGTAGAAACACTGCAAACAATCTACCCTAGTACACGGACAACCCATACTGTTGCTAGTATTGCTGCTTCTGCTAAGTGTCCGGGATGTGGCCTCGGAAGCTTACCACCGGAAAAGTGGATGAAACACTGCTTGCCGACTGTCATGATCCATAAAACGAGAGGAGCTGGGAAACTTTAGCGTTAACACAACCAAACATTTTTCATCACTTCCTCCCAGGAGGTTTTGTTTCACATCTCTTCCAGGTTGCAATGAGTAAGTAGACCACACTTAAAATCAAACCCAGGCACCGTAAGCATTATCCCACAAAACGGAAACAGACTGGGAACATGTGGACGGGGTGAGACGGGCCAGCAAACCATTACAAGGCAGGAGAGAAGGATAAATGTGTCTTTCTCCCGGCCAAGTGTTTGTGTTTTACACCAACCGATTCAATGTTTTATGCCATTTCTCAGATTTTTCTATTAGCTTCTTCTCGGCACTCTCTTCTCACTTGTCCTGCACCAGAAAATCCTTCATTGAAACCATGTAATCCATTCTAAAAGATTGACGTAACATTCCTTAAAGACGGATACAACGTCCTCACACCATAAAAGGTGCACGGTGTGATTAGCGTGTCGATCAAGTCTGTCGGCTCATATGTGTGACACTTTTTTTTTCTCACGAAACCTAAACTAGGCATCCTGAATTTATTGCTGCCTAACATGTGATACATGCTTTCATTACTCTGGTAATTAAAGAAATTAAAGAGAAGGGGGACTTAAGTAAGCTTTTCTATTGTTCCTTTTTCCTCACAATGGCATACAAAGCAATTTCCACCTACTTATCCAATTTTCACCTTTTTCTTCTTTTTTACTTTTGCACATAAAAGGATTCAGAGTTTGGCAAAGGACAACACAGAGCCTATAACCTTGCAAAATGTGTATAATAGAATCATTCTGTTACGGATGGATTTACCATGGAGAATGGCAAAAGATGAAACAAATAGCTGCAGGAGAGAGCACATCCCCAGGGTGCCTGTGGGGGTGGCAGCCTAACTAGGAGTACAAGGAACGGTCAGGGGGGATCTCTTGTGCAGGCATATGTACACAGAAGTCCCAATAATAAATGGCCTATGAGTATGACAGATTAGCAATGCAGATATGATAAAATGGCAACGGCGGCTGCAGCAGGGTGAAGGGGCTTCATCCATCCCAGTCCACTGGTGATTCATCAGGATAAGCTGATGTCTGGTAAAGGCCAACCCCAGAAATGGAGGAGGATATAAATATTGCCCACCAGAAGTTGAGAGGTGTTGCTGGAATTGATCATTTGTCATTTTTGGAAGATATTTCTGGTATTAATCCAAATTCAAAGTACAGACAGAAATCCAGTTATTATATTTTCTTAAAAGAATATATACATCTAGGTATAAATAGATATTTGGGCCTTACAATGAAGGTCGACCTTGAATATGGACCTAAAATCATTCCATTCACTGTCTGATGTAGCTGAGCTTTGCCAGTCACATCTGGTCTGCAGCATTTGATCACCAACGTACCATGAACACCCTCCTTTGGATTCTTTCTGCCAGGTTAAACACCAACATCTTTCTCTATCGTTTAATGTTATGTTACCACTCAACCCAAATTGAAAAGGAGAGGTTCAGTTGTTTGTCATCGCCGTTATTTGAGCTGTGTGTGACAAGACACATTACAAACTAATACAATGAGTTATTTTTCTATGAATACAAAATTAGGTTAATATGTCTTGCGTTATCACTTGCACCATTATCCTCTGATTATATTTGACAAGATTTCCTGAATCTTCCTACTTGTCGTCAACAATGAAAACTTAATAGTGGAATTTTAACATGCTTTGGTTATTATCGTTGATCTTATTCTTCACCTTCTCCCTAATTAGGGATCTCCACAGCAGATCATCTGTTTCCATCTTCTCCTGTCCTCTGCATCTTCCCTCTGTCACACCCACAAAATGCATGTCCTCCTTCACCAAATCCACAAATCTTCTCTTTGGCCGCCCCCTTTTCCTCCTGCCTGGCAGCTCCATCTCTGACATCCCCTTCTAGCAACATAAACTGTCAGTCACTAAAAATATTTTGTGCTGTGTGCAGGGGACCATCATGGAAAATGCAACTCACTACCAGACGGTCACGTTCCTACCACACAAGTTAAGATGACAGAGCCTGCTATGTCTCTTAAGCATTGTCACTGCCTAGACTCTGATGCCTTCATGCATGTATTATTGTTTTGGTTATTCAAACATTTAACACTTGTGACTGTAACACTGTTCAGACATATTACCTCCACCGGTAACTACCTTAATTAGATGCACTATATATACTGTATACATCGATAAATTGCCACATTATGTATGTGAAAATGCCATAGATAATTACTAGAGTAAGAAATGTTCTTGTGTTTTTCAGTTTGCATACAGGAATGCATACGGTGGATAAGGTTTTTGCTGACACGTTTGCAAATGCATTTCGGAAGATTCCCTCTGTTTTATATCCGCTTTCTATTTACTTCATTCTTAAGTACATTGTGTATTTTGTGAATAGCAACTTTTTAAATGAAGGAAATATTTCATGAATAAAGGTATTGAGGTCTTGCCAAATTAATGCTGCACAGCTCAGTTGACTTTTTGAAACCTGAATCTTACAGACCTGCACTGCCATATTTCAACCAAGAGTGTTCTCAGAATCTATTATCACACACAAGGGTGTTTCAATCTACCGATAACCAGTAGAATCATATTCATATAGATTTTTTAAAGAGGCCAAAAGCAAGAATCAAAACAATGTTATAACTATGACAGCGATAACTAACAAATGCTTTCTGAGTTTGATGTGCTTTTGTAAAGTTCCACTTGTGACATATTAACACTTCAGCTTTGGACCTGAGTTATCCAAGACTTTTACTTTGGAATTGCATCAGACATGAACATGTTAATGCTAAGTTCAGTGAAGTATAGACTTTCATCTTGTTGCACAAGAAAGGAAAGTAGAGTCTCTATGGTATTGGTCAAATTCTGTGATCACTCACACGGGTTGGCAAACAACTGCACAGGCAGTGAACATTGAAGCAGGTTAATGAGATAGAAATACAAGAGATAAAAAGTGCCGGAAAATCTGATCCCAAAGGAACATCTATTCGATGACTTGTCCTCATCATGAACTGTCATCTAAAACCTGCTGATATTGTTTTTGATTGTTCTGTTTATAATGTGCCAGTTAGAGTATCTTCATGTGGATACACGATGTATCATTTGAAACGCCCATCTCTCAATACAGCCATTATAAGATTGTTTGTTTAAGAGGGTGTTGCTACTTCAGTCATGAGCATCCACCAGCAGACACATACTACAAGTGCAAGAAGATAATTTTATCCCACACTGCACTTCACTTGGAGTGACCTGGCATGGTCTGTTTACTCTTTGCAAAAGGCTCGGCCTTTTTAATTACTTGTCCATGCGTAACTGCAAATAATAGGTAAAGCTGCTGATTTGACCCTCTTACTTGCTGTCTGCTGCTTGAACGGCATCAAAATCAGTATATGACTGCTGTGAAGTGGGCCATCAAATGGAAAGAATATTACAGTTGAAGCTTTTGTTTCTGTGTTCATGTATGTGTGTGTGTCTGTGCATAACAGCAACTTTTTCATTATTACATGTTTATGAATAGGAATTCCTTTGTCTTATCTTTTGCTGCTGTTGCTTTAGGAAAAGAAAGAAAATAGGTATGCATTTGTTCATTCATTCATTATCTAGACTGCTTATCCTGCACTCAGGGTCACAGGGGGGGCTGGAGCATGTTCAAGCTGTCATTGGGCAAGAGACAAGGTTCACCCACAGGGCCATATGTTGAGACATGCAACCTTGTTCCTGTGAGTCCGAACCGCTGACCACCCTGCGACTGTGCGCCCCCTCCACCCCCCCAAGAAAGAAAACAATCTACCTTAAAATACCTGCAAAGACGTAGCACTTGCTAAAATCAGAAATAAAAGTCTTGTCTTTATTTAATTTTAAAATAATATTTGTCTTTATCATACGTTGATTCTTCTTTTCCTTTCAGCTTTTCCCTTCAGGGGTCACCACAGCCGATCAACCTTCCCCATCTAACCTTATTCTCTGTATCCTCATCTCTCACGCCAACTACCTTCATATCCTCTCTCACTACGTCCATAAATCTTCTCTCCAGTCTTCCTCTAGGCCTCCTGCTTGGCATCTCCAATTCCAGCATCCGTCTAGCAATATAGTCACTATCCCTCCTCTGTACATGACCGAACACGACCGAACCATCTCAGCCTGTCTGTGCATGACCGAACAATCTCAGTCTGCCGAACCATCTCAGTCCTTATCGTACGTTGATTAGGTGCCAAATAACGAGCAATACTGACATTACTTATTTGTGATTCATCTTTGAGTAATTATTGCACAGTAAAGTACAATGAAACAAAACAATTGCTATTTCTCTGTTATCACTGTTATCTGTTAGCAGCTGCGACAGATATACTACATTTAACAGTGTGTCTTTGGCAAAGTCCATTGATACACTTTCAACAAATTTATCTTTATAAGGTCGAGCAGGAGCTGAACGCTTATGTTTGTCCAAGACTGAACATGTAGACGTTCAGGGCCACTAACTTTATGTGTTTGATGACAAATTTGTAATAGAAAGGAGATGATAGAACTGTCTATGTCCATCTGTCTTCAATAACGTTATCAGTTTCTGTGCAGAACAACAGCGCTGTTACCGGCTTGGCATATAACCTCCATATCTTTTTTTTCCCTGTGCCACATTACAAAGGGTTAAAACAATATCCTCTTTGATAACACTGGGCTGAATGTGGGTGAGATTTGCTCCAGTGATTATTCAGTCAGACACAGCAGCCACTTTGATGCGTGATGATACTGTTGATGGCTGGAAAGAGCATAGATAAAATGACAGTTTTGCACTCACATATACACCATCCACCAAATGCACACACACACACACACACACACACACACAGAGAGTCAGATATACACAGTAATCCCCTGACTGCTTGCCCTACGTGCTAGGGTAAAAACTCTGCTGGAAATTTCAATGTGGGGGATCAGCTTTGAGACAGACCTTGGTTGCTTCCAGGTGCCCGAGGTTGGGAAATCAGAATCAGATGCCCTCCCAAGAGAAATGTTTGTCAAACATCATTTGTTACATTTCCATCTTCCCCTGTTATGGCGTGTATGCTTAAGGTGGGAGACAGAGGTATCAAAACACATATCCGCAAAAAGGCAAAAACACACCGTTGTCGAAGAGCAGCATGTTTCAACTGTCGTTCCACAGAACCCATAGACAGATTATCACTGCCATTTGCATTGAATGTGTCCTCACATAGCAGAGACAGTGCTTATTTCATGCAACCGTGGCAGCAAGGTTGCCAATAACTTAACTGATGACTTTTCTCAAGGAGCAGGCATGATTTAACCATGTGTTTACAGTCAATGCATGGGTCCAACTTCAATGCAACGAGATTGAGCTACATATAACTCTAAGCAGTGGAGTAAACACATCTTTTGACAACAGGGATCTATGCACTGGTTAATGGGGTCTCCAGATTGCGAAGGACTGATTAATTGATTAGACCCATTAGGAAAGGAGCATTAGAAGTGCTATTAATATTGCTACTGCAGCGCCCCTATGTGTGTTGTCGGAGAGCAGATGGCAATGAATGATGTATTTTGTTGGAACAGTAAATATTGACAGGTGCACTTGGATACCTCTCGCTCCCATGGATAATGGGGGAGAGGATTCTAATTGGCTGCTTCCAGCGCGGGGTCCTCTGGAAAACAGATGTCCTGAACCACTCTGGACCAAAAAAAGGTTTGTTGAGGAAATGAGCCGCTTCAAGCTGCGCTCTTAACAATAGAAATTATACTATGTGTGATGAGGGGAATGGGAGTGCCAAAGGAGGGGGGGGACCCAGAAACGCTTTGGTTTGGGCTGGGGGAGCACTAGAGGTTCCTGCCTGACTCCACTATGCCTTCAGTCACATTGGCTCCACATCATTTCAATTGGAAAAAAAAAACAAGGAAACTCATTTCTGAGCAGCCTTGACATCAGCTGCACTCCAGGATGGTGGCAATTTTAAACTGATTGCTTCGCAAAGATCCCTCTCGCACACTCCGGGAAAAATTCACACACAACACAGATACTGCACAGCGATGCAGAAAGACCCATCGAACAAACAATTCATTTGCACCCATGTTTTTGTCTTTGTCTGAAGGTGATATCAAAACTTGTTTCTTGTAGCATTTTCTGCCAGCCCTGCCATTTTGTCCATTTTATCCCCCCCCAAACACACAAGCGCGCACACACACATTCACGTTTGTCTTTTTTCTGTCTATTTGAACTTCGAAGGATGCCAGAGATGTCTGTTTGCTACAGTAAGATCCTTGTACTGTGTGAGAAAAGCAGGGAACAAAAAAAACATATGCACACACAGCAAGGTGTCACCAGGGGATAGATCAAGGTTACCTCTTGCTGAGATACAACAGTATTGCCATGTACAAGAGGGATCGGTTCAGAGCACCATGAGCTTGAACACATTACAAATGTTTAATCTAACCTTGTCAGCATCTTTAGGCAGGTAGTCACAGAACTGCAACTGCAACAGTGAAGGGACAGGCAGAAATGCACGAGTTCAATTGGAAATCTCTAACCCCAACGGGTTCCCGACTACATTATTGGCGGAATAGACAGTAACTGAATGAACGAATGATTTTCTATTTCATTGTGTCCTCCTTTCTTTTGTGCAGCACTTTGGCGAAAAGAGCTGTATAAATGTGCTTATTGTTGTCATTATGACAATAACAATAAGAATTATTATTATTATTACTATTACCATCATCAGTTTTTATCAGTTTTACTAATATTATTATTGATACTTCCAAACAGATGTCAATATTTAATGAAAACACTGTAAAGATTATAACATGACACAGTAGGTTTAATGACAACAATTGCACTATCCACTTTGATATAACCTAGAGGCAATTTGAATTACTCCATGTTAATAGATAGTAAAGCTGCTGCAATATCTATGGACAATGTCAATTCTCATAAGCTAGTTTATAACATTTTATCAATACATTTAGTCATTGATTAATCACACCCGCTTAAAAGAATTCTACACACAAATTTTTATTTCAGTAGCGTATAAGGACAGTCACTACGTTCTGTATTCGAACATAAATGCCAGCCTTCTAGGTAAATAAAACATAGATTTCTTTCTTTATCACAAGGCAATACAAATACATCACTTTCCTGTTTTCCTGCATGACACAATCCACTGCCCCATTAGTTACATGACAGAGATAATTGGTATCTGATAAGGCTGTTCCAAGCACGAGCTTTCCAGTCCGCAGAGATGTGTTGTTATTGCTGTTAGCCAACCTCAGGAGAAAACTGCAGATGATTCTCAGATGAAGTGCATTTCCTAGTATTGTGGAAATAATCGCTCGACTCATTGCATCTCCACTCCTGTGCTGCCTCAGTCTTTCTCAGTATTTCAGTCTCCCAGGCACCATGACGCTAGTTTTACTCCTCCATGATGACACAATAAATTAAATTATGCCCCCTCTCTTTGTACATGTGGGTGTGTACATTGTTGACTGAGAGGAAAAGGGTGTCTAATTTTGAATTTCAAGAACCTACACACACAGACAATGTTCTCCAAATCAAGTTAGAATAACAGTGAAAACGAGTGAGACACCTTTTCATGCTCTTTTGTCGGAACTCATATGCTCCATCAGTGTTTTGCAGTCACAGAGTCCTGGTTAACCCATCTGCCTTCCCCTTATTTGGAACTGGAAATTAACACTTACATTAACACATTTGTCAGTTCCTGAATTACCAACCCTTTGCTTTCTTCTAATCCCATGTGGTGGTGAGTGATACTTTTAATAATCAATATTTTGTTTTGAAAGATGATACACAATTCATTTTAGCACTGCAATGTCAACCTTCAGACAGATTGGGAGGGATAGATACCTAGACAAAGGAAAATTTGAAAGACTGACCGCCAATAGAACATTTGCAAAACACTACTGAAAATCTAAACAATTATTGAAAGTAATTCGTAACTTTAAGCAATTGAAGAGAGGGAGTTTATAGATATGTATATATATATATATATATATATATATATATATATATATATATATATATATATATATATATATATATATATATATATATATATATATATATGTGTGTGTGTGTGTATGTGTGTGTGTGTGTGTGTGTGTGTTTGTATATATATATACACATACATATATGTTTATAAATTCACAAATATATTTATTATTTTTTATAACTTCTTATTTAGTTATTATAACTAATCACATCCAACATAATTTTTATATAATAAATAATATAAGCATTTATATTATGATAATACATGAATATATACAAAAAATATAGAGAATCATAATAAATAAGAAATGAATTGAATGAATAATGAACTACATTAATTTGTACATCCGTACACACATTCTTAAAAACACGTAAAATAAATGGATAATAAAGAAATAAATAAAGAATTACATAAATTTAACCATAATTTCTCCACAGGTATCAATAAAGGTTATAACTTAACTTCACTTCACTTCACTTCACGCAACTTAACTTCACTTCACTTCACTTCACTTTACTTCACTTCACTTCACTTCACTTCACTTACTGGTCAGTGTCAGCGTTGTAGATTTAATACGAAAAAACATTAGAAGGAGGCCTTGAGACTACAAAAGTCAATGACAGATGGAGACGTGCTTCTAATCTAAAACATTTTTTCATTTGATAAAGCCGAATGCAATCCTGGTATTTCATGCCACTACACCGCATACAGTATAGATAATCAAAATGAGTGTTGGGTTTTTTCCCTCCTTCTCTAAGGGTCACAAACTTAGGTCCTATCAGCTGCAATTTGTAGCCACTGATTCAGTTGTCAGAAAACCCTTGTGATTGGCTAAGCACAAATCTAATTTAGCAATCACACATGTGGCACAGTATTCGCTTCCTAATTTGTAGCCTTGTTTGTTTTCCACAGTGCAGGGATGAAGATTTGGTCAGGGCATAGTGGTCAACTGCTTACTGTCGAAGTCAGACCCTTAACTGCTGCAAAATCCCACAAAGAATATCTTCATTTCAGCTGAAATCACCCTGTGTTCAAACTATATAAGGAATACAGTTCCTGTAAATGTATGCACAAATAAGGGAACACTAAGAAAAGCCCCTAAGTAAACATTCACCTCAGTTTACTGTATGTCTTATAATTTTTGGAGGTTCACCTCAGGTGTTGCCTAAAAGTGTTTTATATTTTGAATAGTTTCCCTTCAGGATCTTTCTCGCCTAGCAATAAAAAGCATTAATCTACACGTTGGAATTACGGCGACAGGAGCAGAGGCTACTGCGAAAGCCCTGCACCGTGTGCTCCTTTCGTCCATTAACTGATGGATTTGCAGGAATGTGCAGAGGAAGGACATCCACCACAAAAACAAAACTAGAGTTGCATTTCAGCCGAACTGAATTTACTTTATTTAGTTTATGTACAGTACATACTTTCATTATTCAAGCACATAAGTGAGGATTAAAAAATGCCCCGAGGCTGTACTTAGGGGGGATAAGGGTGGCTGAGACTAAAAGAAAAAAGTTGAGCCACTTTCCCCATGTCCTTCTCCAAAAATTATTACCCGTGAAGAAAATGAACACAGTTGATATATTTTAAAGGAATAAAAAAAGCGTGGCTATCTCTAATATGGTCTTTTCCCTCCAACAAAAGCAATGAAATAAGGTCTTTGTCAGCAGTTTGGTCTTCTTCCCTTCCTGCTCACCTTGAGATAAAAGAATCAGCAAAATCGTGTAATAATTGAAAAAGGAGTCTTTATTAACCAAACTATTTTCTCACTGATAATTGCTCTCTCAATGTCATGAGTCTATGTCTTAGTGGCATTGAATTAATGTTGGCAGTTAATGGAGTTGATTAGCCAACATCAGCGCTGTTCTTTATCGCCTCTTTGATTGGGATAATCATAAAGATTTGGCAGGACGAAGTCATGCTATTAACGCAGCTGTTTAAGACCTGGGATTGCGGCTAATACTTGTGCATTTGGAAGATTTGCATCGCAGCGGAGCAACAACCTTTCTACCTTGTAATCTAATGAGGATTCAATTTTGTGTTTGTACGTGTGTGTGTGTGTGTGTGTGTGTGTGTGTGTGTGTGTGTGTGTGTGTGAGAGTGTGTGGGTGTGTGTGTGTGTGTTTTTCTTTTAGAGCCCCCACGGAGCTATATAGAATAACATTGTGTTGCAGAGACAGAGATGAGCTGTGCTTCTTTTTAATTGGTGGCCCATCGGGCTTAACCCCACCTCATCACTCTGCCTGAACTAAGGCCTCGCAATTAATTGACTTCTCTGAGTTGTCATGGAACTTGATTTCCTGAGGACATTGTGGGAGCATTTGAGTTCACAAAACATTTGCTTGCACAAATATTGAGTCTGGAGTCATGACACATAGCAAATTCCACCAAGCTTTAAAAAACAATTTTGCTATCTTCCATATTACATTTATTTGATTTAGTTTCTCTACAGGGCGGCGTGGTGGTGCAGAGGTTTTGCCTCACAGCAAGAAGGTCCACGGTTCGATTCCGCCTTTCTATGTGTAGCCTTCATGTTCTCCCCATGTCAGTGTAGGTTTCCTCCGGGTTCTCGGGTTTTCTCCCACAATCCAAAAACATGCAGGAGGTTCTTTGGAGACTGTAAATTGCCCAGGCGGTTGATTAAGAGAGTGAATGGTTGTATGTCTCCAAAGGTGGCCTTGTGATCGACTGGTGACCGGTCCGGGGTGGAGACCCCCCCCCCCCCCCCCCACTCCCCTTCCTGGCTCCAGCCCCATCACCACACTGACTGCAGGATAAGCACTATCCTGATAATCTTCTTTTTTTTCCATTGTGGCTGTTTGCTTCAGGAGTTACCATGGAAAATCCTGATCCTCTGCCTCCTCCTCTCTCACTCCAACTAACTTCCTAACATCCTCTTTCACCACTACTACTCTAGCGGCATAGAAAATAAATGAATTAATTAATGAATGACTGTCTCTTTATTTACCTGATTCCGATTCTTTATTTTAAAAAGTATCCTTTTTGATAATTCATAACCCCATTCTCTCTCTCTACTCTTTCTAGATGGAATTGTTATTTGGAACTACAGCTACGTGGCACACTGCAGGAGGCAACTCCACCGATTTCCTTTCAAAAGAATCTGACTGGTGTTTTTAATGTCAGAAAAGTATAGAGCAGAGGCCTTTTCTTTGACTGAGGTTGAATAAAAGAAGAGCACTGCTGACATGTCAGTATGAAATTAATACAAATGTGGGGTCATTACTAGCGTGGGAGTTAGTACCCCATGCGAGAAGTCTTTCGAGACAGGGGAATTTGACGATGCTGTTAATCTCAGCCAAATGGTCGACAGGCAATAGCTTGAGCAGAGTTGGTTGAGGGACCCTGCGGTGAGATCTGACAGATTGAACATATAGAAGCACAACATTGCAGGAGATAGAGCAATGTCATGCATTGACAGAGAGAAGAAGAGAGAAAGACAACCAAAGACACAGGGACATATTTTATCGCTATTTTTTAGTTACCATCCTTGGACGCGAGGCAGTGACCCTGCCTTGAGGGTTCCACTTTCATTTACAACACTTAATTGAAGGTCGAAAAAAATAATCCCTAACAGCTTGCCAGGATTTACAATTAATAACATGCACATTGAAACGGAGAGGCTTGGAGTTCAAGAGCATCGGACCTCTGGATGCAATTCACACATTTAACACTGACATCGGCAAGTTAACTGAAAGAAACAAATATAAGACTGTACGATGAAGATGATTCTACACTTCATGATTTTTAGCCTTTTGATCGATGTTGTACTGCAGCAGTGTGGAGGGGAGTTATCATCAACTTTATTATTGCAGGATTAATTATAATGGTTTTATCAAGGGATATTATTGAGTGTATCAAATAATGATGTATCAAAAAATCATATATACAAATAAATGATTGATTATAATGAGGACGAAAATTATCATTCACTTGCAGTAAGAAAACCGAATGAAGCAAGTATTCTATCCAGATATTTGTGCAGCATTTCTTGTAACATATAGACATATTTATTGGCAGGGGGGTAAGTTAGATGGAAAACTAAGTTAAATTGGAGAGAAACAGACATCACCTGAAGCAAAATAACTTATTAATGTACACTGCTATCTTGCTGTCCCGTTGGCTGATAGAACTGCGAGGCTGACGGTTGTAACTCCAGGTTTAATCCAATATGCCCCTAATTATAAGCAGGAGAATCAAAAGCATTCCTGTTTAAGCACAATACCTAATGCACTGGTTAATCTTCATACAACATGGATAATTTATGGGTTGACAGAGCCTTTAAACAATTTGTGGGTTCCTTTCTGAGACACCCAAGCCAACTTAATTGTCAAGATATACATTACAAGTCTGTTCAATTAATATTGACACGGCCTTGACACATCGTTGCCTTGCTTTTGGTTATGGAGGAACTTCGCAAAACTTAATTTCTTTATTTATTATTTCTTGAATTTGAGCATTTGGGACACAATTACATGCATCTATGGCTGTACCAATCTATAGGTCTATAAATATACCTGCATCATATATATAATTTTTCTTATACACATTTGAATATTTGGGACACAATTACAGGCATCTATGGATTTATATATCAACAATTAGGTACATGAATGTACCTTTAGATAACCTGTATGTATTATTTTTGTGAGACACACTTGGTCTTCTATCAGGAAAGTGTGTGTATTTCATAACTCACAGGTGATCCTGTCAGAACATGGACCAGATGGGTTTAGCAAGTGGATCGTCCTGATGTGCAATCTCTTTTTCAAGTGACGCTTGTGAATGAGTCATTGTTGGCAGTGACCTGGATATTATTTCATCATTGTTCGAATCCAGTCCAGCAAAACATTCGCCAACATGTCCAGGTAATGTGGAAGCGCCTACAGCAAAGCTCTGCACAGAAAATTCAATGTTTTAAAGTTTGAGAGCGATTTATACCTCCAGAGAAAAAGTAGTAGTGGTATCACAAACACACACACACACATAAACACACAGCTTATATAAAAGCAAGTATCACAGCTTTTTCATTGGACATCATGAGCTTTGAGTCTTCATAAGAAAACACCACCCGAACCCACATAGCTATATTTCCAGTTATGAGTCACACTGGAATTGATTCAAGTGGCTCATATAACTCAAATTCACAGGGCATAGACTTTCGATGTATTATGTTCTATTTCTAAAGCAGCACTGACCCCGCACGTGACCACAAGTGCTCGACGAATGGATAAACATCCCTGACGATCACCCTGAATGAAATACCAAATACTACTCATATGATATGAAAAGAAATGTCAGGATTATGATTAATAGGTTATACCTGAGATGGGAGGGTACCTAAGGAAGCGTTTAATAAACTAGGGTAAATCCTCATGCTTAAGTTTATGTTGGCTCCGTAGATAGACACAATATACACATCCAATTCCTAAGTTAGGGTTCGTGCTGTGCAACTATGAAATATTGACCTCAAAACTGACAAAGGGGGGCCGTTCTGTGTAAAAGAATGAGGATAACAAATAAGGTGTCCTTTAAAATTGGAATTTGTCCACAAACTTGCTGATCTTGCCGCTGTGGATGAATAACAAAATTTCTCTGGGGATTTCTGAATTTAAATTACTATCATATTCAGTTATGCATGTTCTTAAAAAGTCTCATGGTAATCTGTGACCTGTAACAAGAAACTTAACTCAAAAATGAGTCTGAAATACAAAGCTTTCGGGCGGGGAACTGTGGAGAACCAATAGAACAACAGGTGCGATGTGGAAGGGGATACGGCAGGTGTAAAGAAAAGAAATCCAGTCCTTAGGCCTACAGTTACACGGGCTTTACAGGGAATGTACCACAACACAGATCTCCATTGTATTATCACCCCATCATTCTGTACCTACCCATGACACCATAGATATATGTCTCATGTAAGTGACACCTTTATCATAAGAATACATTTAACAGGAAAATTGACTTGATATGTTAATAATTAATAAACAGCTTACACCCTTCAACAACAGCATTTATGTATGTGTGCACAAACACAGACACAACCATTTCTGAGGATATGACAGACAGCTGTCATTAATAACCTCACGAACCTCAAACCTTGTATCACCCAATTTCTACATGACTGTGTTCCCTTCATCGGTGAAGATGAAATTATGCTAAGCTGAGATTTGTCCAGTAAGTTTTTTTCTTTACATCTCATACTGCCAGAACATGAGTGTGTGTGCGATTTATCCAGTGATGTGATCTCCATATGCAGCAAAGTACATTTACTTTACCATGGCTTGGGATCTAAATTCCTGTAAAATTTGTGTTTATAAAACTAGCAATATATTTGTTTTATCAGGTATTGGCAGCTGCGTGGTGTTATAAATGTCTCAGCAGAAATGTGGGCTGAGTGCAACAGAGGAATTAGTTACCTCTATTTAAGGTCTGCTGCCTATGCGCTCCCATTAAGCGAACACCCACAGATTTATAGGGGAGCGGAGAATGTATGAATGTTGTGGCGCAATCTTGATCCTGCAATGCTGAAAATGGAACAGTGCCCTGTGAACTCAGCCGGAGTGCATTTATTCTGAACCTCATCAGTTATACCTGGCTACGCATGGCGGCTGCACGCCGACTGAACACCGTCTCCCTGAGATCATAATCTCTTCTTATTGACTCACCGGAAGGAGAATTTCTTTCGTGGAAGGTAGCCATCAGCAGCAGCTAGTGAGTGATCATAGAATGAAGATGGTATTTCTCCGACTGCTGCGTTCTCAAACGTTTGTTTTCTTTGGTGAAGTTTTTATCGAAACCACTTCTTAACAAGACAAAAAGGAAAACTCATTAGTGGCAGCAATTACCATGACGGCATGTAAGTGTTTGTTCTTACACAGATAGTTCGATACGACTGTAACATCAACAACACCTCAAGTGAGTGAGACACAAGTATTTTAAAGGGGCAGAGAAGCTGTGCTTTTGTTTATTTTTAAATAAAAGAATGTACCGTACGCTATACAAAAAGAATAATAAAAAACGTGAAATAACCTTCACTGCATCCAAGAAAAAGGCAGAAATATCACTGGATTAATCCAACAAAGCTCGCTCGTGAAGTGTATAAAATGCATATACACACATATTACACACATGTAGTTTGGTTAGTTCCCAGATATAGCATAAGATATATCCAAGGATATGTATTACAGTATTAAATATGAAAAATCTTTGAATGTTACCTGAAATGACTCTTCTTTCTGTTGCTCCACATGCTTCTGCAACAAGGTGTCACCTCAGGTAAAAACCATTACAGAAGAACCCAACTCAAGCTTGTATTGTTTACTTTCCCTGGCCCTCAGCTGGAGCCTCACTTTTAAATGGCTTTTAGTCTAATTCGTTTTTCCCACCTCCACAACTACTACCTTTCAAATTAATGGGCCCCTAAACGTCTATCAGCTGAACACATTTAGCCGTGTTTTACTGTGCCTCAATCACTGCCAATGCTTTCAAGTTATAATTTTGCTACTTCGCATTGGTTCGAAACACTCACGCTATGCATTAACTACATCGCCATTTTACCCGCAGCCTGGGAGACTGTGAAAGAAGTAGAAAAAGGAAAATCTGCTCCTGAATGAAGGCACTTAATCAAACTTTATGATCATGTCATGTCATCCCATTTCACTTCCTAACATAGCAAACCCAGATTAGCAGGAGGGAATCAATGTCAGCCCTCGCCGCTCCACGCAGCGCTGTTGTTAATGTGTCACTTGGCTGCCACTTATAAAGCAGGAAATGAAAAATTGTGACGGTTTTCTTTGCAGGTCTTCTTTTCGTGGAGCCGAAGTGTAGCAGGCTGTCTGGCTGGGCGAGGGCAAACCCCTCGATAATGGGACGGGGTATGTTTAATTTATAGAATAGTACGGGATCACTGAATACTGTACCATTTACTTTAAACATGCTCAGCAGAACGGCTGCTGCTCTTTAGTCTGTGTGATTTCCACATGGCTGTTAAACCATTACACCGCCACTAACCTAACACTTTCAAGCTTCAGCAATATTACACTGCAAAATGCTGAGTGTGGACGGACTTTGAAAGCATTTCAATTGCTCAAGCTGTCTCTTCAAACATTATCCAAATGCCCCAATACTCTCAACCCTGCAGGAAAATGCAAACTAACAGGTCTGACCAAACTCATTTTGGAAATAATCAAAGCAGTCATGGAGCTGTAGATTGACTTGCTACCTTGAGGCAGATTTAATTTGGGCTTGCACAACAAAAAGGTATGCGTCCGGCTTTCACCAAGGCCAACATCTGCTTTGCTTCCTCCTTTTGTTCAGCTGTCATCGGAGGATGTCAAGGATCTCCTCACAGGTCTTCATGCCAGCGTCAGGCATTGGAGCTTGGAAAAACACAGCGGTGATATTGTCGGTTTGGGGTCGCTGACACAAATACTTGCTTACACAAATACAGCTGCTTCTGTGGGTTCTCCTCTCAAACAAATTGACATTAAGCAGAGAAACAACACACCTGCTGTCTCATACCGAGATCTCGAGGAGAGCAACACTACCAAACACACACAAACACACACAAACCCCATTCAGGACAAGACCCAAGTATTCCACAGGGCAAGAAACCAAACTGGGACAACAGAATTCTCTTTTTTCTCTCTCGCTCTTTGTCTTTGCCCCCTTTTCCTGTCCGTCACTGCATCGTAAACTGGCTTTTGACTTGCTCGGGAGAGAATAGGACGGCCCTGCCAAGGTTGGGAAGGATACAAAGCTGCATTCTCTTTCACACCATCGGCCATTCAGCAAACAAGCCTGTCAAAGACCGCAGAGCTTGTGGGAAAATAGAGCAGTTGACCTCAGATTACACTGATTTAATCCCACTAAATTTAATTAATTGAAGGTACGAGACTAAGGGAGATAAGATAGACCCTCCAGTCGGGACGCCTTGAACCCTTTCAAACCCGTTACCGATGGATGGTGATTGAATAGTAATACATCGATGAAGAAGTGAATGTTTACTCGAGGAGGTTTCGATAAAACGGGCATCCAGGTTCAACTCACATTTAGCATTCATCGCCTTTGATTTTTCACGAGAGCACACAGCGATTTCGGCACGTTCTCGTCGAGGCTGCCTTGAGAAGCAAGGCCAGAGTTGAACCGTACACATTTCCTGCCGCATTGAACAGGTTCGCATTGATTAAAAAATAAAAATATATCATGCAGCTACATATCATACAGATTTCAAATCCAGCCTCCTTTAAGTTTAAAAGGAAGCAGCAAGGCCTTTTAAACTCCACTCTAACTACAGCGACTAAAGTTGGCTTGGCTGCTTTTGTTTTGTGCTGTTATTCATTTTATATGTAATTAGCTGTCAGGGATAGTGGAAGGGATCTAATTCCCTTTCTAGATTTGCCTCCCTGAGTGGAGGCTCCGTTCCAATCTGACACTAACAATTAAAACTCCGCCTCAATGCCTCTCAAGTGCAAAGTTACATTTGTTTTCACCCGTGTAATGTGTAATATGGCCAGGCATCCACCCCCACCCCATCCCGTCCCCAACCCACCCCTCCACCCCCACGAACGTTTCTCTGAGTAATTTGTTCCCCCCGAAGGCTTTGACCGCCTGACAACGTAGGGTCACTATACTTAACCGCGCAATCACTCACAAGTCTAGTTAAGAAGTATTTGAACTGGAGGCTGTTTAAAAGCCCAAAAAGAGCTGAGATCATTGAGTTGGCATCGGGGGGTACTTCATTATTTATAGAGACATCATTTTCAACTTTGACATTTTAGGTTAGAGGCTCTGGCCGTTCTTTAAATATTCCGAGAGCAGCTTGTAACTTTTCCATGTTTGGTCTTTTTAGATTCTTTTAACAATGTACCAAGTAAAATGACGTATTTCCTATTTCATACTCAGCTTCCCGTCAGGGCCGGTGTGACCCTCATTTCCATCGAATCATTCAACAACGGAACATTATGCAGTATTTAACTGCAAGATGCATACAATTTAATTTAAATATGCCAGCATACACGCCACTTACCATTATAATGTCTTTCTGGTATTCATAAGATACCGTCATCAACATACATAATACTATAAGATTTCTTTATATCAATTCATTAACTATATTCATCACATAACATGGAGAGACAAGCAACCAATCACTGTCCCATTCACGGGTCATCTAGAGACATAGAGATGTTCACCCCCTCATTTGCATGTCATTTTGAGACATACAACCATTCACTCTTTCATTCACCCCATTGGGAAATTGATGTTCAATGAACCTCCTGCACGTATTGGACTGTAGGAGGAAACCGGAGAACCAAGAGGAAACCCTCGCAGACATGAAGAGAACATGCAAAGTTTGCACAGAAAGGCCGCTGGAAACGTCGGAATCGAACCAAGGGGGGACCCCCTTGCTGTGTGGCAAAAGTGCTAACTAATGCACCACCTTGCTGCCCTACAAAGTTGTAATGAAATTCATTGAGTAACTGAAAGCCCAATTAAAATTCTTCTTTTCACAGCTAAAACAATTAAATTCAAGGTGAATACTTGTTTTTTTAACTAAGATTTCCAGATTGTTTACATCATTACCATGACCCTGACGAAGGCAAGACAACTTGAAAGCTGGAAATGGTGAATAGATCATGGAACTAGTGAAGCGCTGTGGTGCAACATTCATTCTTACCAATTACCGCCCAGAGTAACTACGTACTGAAATTATTCCAAAAGTCAGTTTTATCTCCAACCTAGTGAATTGTCACGCATGGAATAATGGGAACCGACAGCTGTTAAATCAAGCATTATGCTTACCAATATCATCAACACGTCATTATCATCACTGTCAATATGTCATAATCATCATCACCATGTGTTCAAAAAACATGGAAACCTGTGTCGGCTATCACCTGAAGAATAAGGACTCTGAAAATGACACCCAGCGTGACATGTCAATACTCACAATGTGAGTTGAAATCACTTAATCTAATTAGCACTATCCTGTAGTCATGGTTACCAGAGGACTATATTTGATCAAGATGTTCTGAGATTTCAAGTGAGATACACAGATGTTGGCACTAATTAAGTGCTGCGAGGAGATTTCAGGAGTCATATTACCTTTTCTCTCTGTCTAAAAGCGGCACGCTATTCCGTTTATTTCAAAGACACTGTTTGCCAACAGAAACGCATATAGGTTTTTGCAGACCATCATAAATTTGATTTTAAATGGCTGATGCTAATTTACAGTTAAGCCATCAAAGACAAGGGAAAAAAGCATATTGTTTGGTAGCAGCTCTCCAGGCAGGTGCACTATGCTTTTCTCTTTAATTTTCTACTCGCTCAGTATTCAGCCGCGTGGATCAAAGGGACACTTAATTTTCCTCCCCTCTTCCCATTATGTGCAGTGAGGACTGAGGCAGACCCTTGTGGGAATAGAATTGATTACGGTTTATCATCGCTGTCACTCTCCATGGTGACAGAGGGGCTGATCCTGGTCCACAAAGACATAACCACAGTGATTAGTGAGATGACCCTTATTTTCTGCAATAATTGTATGCATCACTTGTACAAAAAGTCAGATAAGATCTTAATTGTAGTTGATTGATTGTCCAGTTTCATGGCAACTTGGCAATATTTCACATTAGGCCTCGTATGAATTACTAAATTTGCTCCGTTGGTAATGAAAGTGTTGCCAAGTGCAGTGCAGATGATGTTACTGTACAATGCAATGGCGAATTGCGGGCCCAATTACCTCTCCTCCAAGTTTGCTGTTGTTGACTTTACATTTCTCTCCCTCTTGTCCTCTCTTGCAATCTCAACCTTCAGCTTGAACCTATCTTGAGCACACACTGCAACCACATTCATTTCCAATTAGAAATACTGTACTTCCATCGCTTGAATAAAACTGGCAAATAAAAATTTTTATCCAATTTGCTTTCCTCTATACATTTTTTCTTATCCTACTTGTGTGATATTTCCCTGTGTCTACATTAGCATAAGTGAGGCAGTGATCTGCTTCAGGTTGACGGTTTTTAATGGGGCAGCATTTCCATTTCACAGAGGACACATGTGGTGGTGGGATGTCGAGGAGGGCCGGGGGGGTGGAAGCGGGGATGTGTGGGGTGCAGTACAAAGAGAATGTTAGAGACACTCTGCAGCGGGTCCTGTCACCCTCAATAATGCGGCAAGTATTGGGAAGGAGCAGTCATCTTCATCCCTAAATAGGAGAAGTAGGTCGTAGGCTCCTGGATGCCACAGAGCCTAATTATAAAGGAAAGACTGCCTTTCCTAACACGGGCAAGTCAGTGCCAAATGTGAACTACCGGGGAAATCTGCAAGGCCCCCCCCACAGGCCTTTCAGAGGCTTCCAGGGAGCACAGGTGAGAGACAATGCCCAAAGGGAAAGTAGTATACCTTTGCTGCAGGGACTCGTCATGGATGTCAGAGGGACTTGATCCAGTTCCTGGATTGAGTGCTGGCAGCTGCCACATCCGTGGAACATCTGTCAGTCTTGGCTCACAATTTCTATGCGAGAAAATGCCCAAAAGATTTTTACCTTTTTGAGGCAAGAACAGGGAGGATATGACTCTCACTACAGTCTGAGTGTATGTCTTAATTTTGATGGTCAGAATAATTGAATAATATATGTTTTAAGGCTCTATCCACAACTGCAAAATGGGCAAGGCAGCAGTGAACCATACATTTTGAAATGCCCATTTTACTGCCTACCAGTAAGATTACTACTACATTAGAACTGCATCAATTTTAGTTTATATTCTTTAACAATGCTAGGAAAATAAATAAATTAAAATCTTTAACTGCTTATTAATAATACATGGGCTCATTGGGGAAAAAAAAATCTGAAATATTTCATTTATAATAACTGCTATTGTGTATTTGTTCATTGTGGTGGGAAGAGGTCTCCAACTCTGTTTTTTTTACTAACTACTGCCCATGCATCTGCCCATGCAGTTTTGTGCTTAATGATGTATAATACAATTACTTTGAAAACTGAAGGTTAAAATTTTACATAAATATTAGATTGTATACATCATTATTCATTTAGTATTTCCATTTATATTTATTCATTTTCAGACTTAAATACTTCACTTCCCCACTCATCATATAAATCCCTTTCCACATTTAAATACAACAATCCTTCGCGTTGGAATAATGCTACCGGTCTTGTCAGGGCTGACACTTTCCCAGCCAATATCACTTGATGCAGTATGTGCTCACCTAAACTAAGAATTTTGTAGATTAATTGTGTGAGCATAGAATGTGGACTTTACAGCTACATAATAAGTGGGGAACTGTCATGACCCAACTGCAGCGGCTCAAAATGAACAATTGAGCACCCAATATTTATTTATTTGTTTATCCATCAATTTATTAATTCTAATCTATTTGAATTTTATTTATTTTTGCATTGCTCACTTCGAGATGCTACAGTTGAGTTCATCCTGCATCCTTTCTTGAATTAATAGAAGGGTTTCTGAATTTATTACCGTTGCCAGTGAGCACATTTGCACAACAATTCAATTGTTATTTACCCCAGAAATCAACTCATCACTGCATCGGGCCAGAATGCTGGCACCAGCCTTGGACAACCTGAAAAATTTATGAAGGGACACAGAAGATGCAGATGTGGTACAAAGCACCAACTGAATGGAGCAGGATCACGGCTACAAAGATGATTGGAGGAAGTTCTTAACAATATTGCCTTAGATGACCTGAATCTGGTTCAAAGAAACAAACATTTTAAATGTATTTGCTTGTTGTCTGACAGGCCCAACGAAGTGTAAATTAGAAATGGTTAACATAATGGATGGTTTTGGCATAGTTTGGGAAAAATTATTAAAATCAATCACGGCAAAATGCACGTTGGAAGTGGCAGTTACCCAGACGTATCTCCGGGAGACAGCTGTGATAGTCAGCAGGCTCTGTGCCTGTAGATGATTTATGGAGCCAGACAGATGGTGTTAGGTTTTTTAGACTTTTCTGGGACTTCCATGAGTACAACAGCAGCGGTATGGTTATTTCAACCATGGTTGATTAAGGAAGAAATGGTGTGTCTACACAGATGTAAGCCCCTGCTCCTCTTCTGTTTTCTGGATGATAAGAGTGAATATTCTTGGGTTGATTAATTACCACCAGAAAGTGTTTGTGGCATGGCTTTCTCTATTCCCGCGGGTCTCGAGACGACCGGTGCTTTGTTGATGATCCCTGGGGACATGAATCACTTCAGACTGGACCTTTATTTCCTTTTCCTTCACAATGTGTGAACAATTCAAGCCTAACTAAGTAACTTCCCTGCAAAGGTTGTCAGGGCTGGTTGCCTAACAGTTTGTGAAGTGAAAAGTTTTGGGGTTTCAAACTTAACACATCATGTATGAATGATCTCAAAACCCACATTGAAGGAAGAGAGATGTTTGGAATGGCTACCAACAACTTCACTGTGCACACACACAAACAGCACACCAAGATTCGCACCAGGGCCCAAACAGACCCAGTCACCAAATCACCAAATTTCAGGATGCATAGAGAGCAGTTTGTACAACAGCATCATTGTTCATCTCCATGTAATTTGCTGTCCTAATATTTTTTTTCATTTATTGCACTTTACAATGACGATAAAGCTATTTTATTCTATTCTGACAACTAGAGTACTAAAATAGTATAAAAATGAGGTTGAGATGTAAAATCACTGTGGTCAAAAGTCAACATTTTTTTGCAAATTTTACCAAAACAATCTTCAGGTAAGCTCCATATATTGATCATTATACAATGCTCTCAATACTTTGAAATTAGGTCATAATAATAATAACAACAATGATGATACTATTAAGTCGACTACTACTGACAACAACAACAACCAAAATAATACTAATAATAATAATGATGAGAAGAGGAAGAAGAAATATGATGAAGATGATGATAATGGTTGATGATAATAATAGCCAATAATAAAGTTTGACTTGTTTTACATACATATAGAAACTACCAATTGCACTCCTGAAGGGAACACGCAGACACATACATACACACATACATACACACACACAAACACACACAGAGACACATACAAACAGACAAACAGACACAGACTCTCACACACACACACACACACACACACACACACACACACACACATATAAACACGATCTCACAGTTCTCACTCTTCATCGAGTGCTCAAATCATAATGAGATACTTGAAAGTTGTGGCGTGCAGTGCATACTGATTATGGTCTCAAACCAAATTTCAAACACAATCAACAGGTTTAAAAATGTCCTTTGGTTCAGAGGGTTTCAAAGTGGGGGGGGCGGACAACCCAGCGGTGGTCCAAACCTTTTGAGGGCGCTGATAGGGAGTGAAAGAATGTCATACTAGTCATCAGGTTTTATATCCTAAACTTATGTGATATGGTTAAAGATTTCCTTTGGAGGTGGATTGTTTTTGGTGTAGTCTGAAGTTGTATCAAAAACAATATGCCAATCTCTAACTTCATTGTGGTTGAGCAGGCATGTCAGCAGCTAGAAAGAGTTGTTGGCTTAACCACCATCAATGAAAATGTGGAAACTACCATCACAGTTTTTCGACCTTGTAGGTAATGAATGAATAAATATAATCATTGAAAGATCTAAATGTTTCATGAGGGACTTAAATGTATGCTTTGAAAATGTACGAAACCATGAAGGTTACTTGTGCCATGGCCTCTTCATTGTAGCTAAAGAGAGCCGGATTAAATGCATCCTAATAAAACCCAAAATTCTAATGTACTGTGATACATTTTTCAGTTGATGTTGTGAAGTTTTATGAGACAGAAAAAAATGTATTTTTCACGACACACAAAAACATCTGTCTGAAGGTCTTGTAAAGTGTTTCACCCCCAGATGCCTTGAGTACATCACTTTCCCTGTAATTCAGCCTGACATATTTGGTGTTTTGAAAATGTTTGGTCGTGACTGGAATTTTGAATAATTGTCTGTGGGTTTGAGCAGTGCTCAGCCACCCCCATGTGGCCCAGCGCAATGTAAGAGGTTAAATCCAAGGAAACCCAAAGGTAATTCTAATAGCAAGAAAAATTCACATGCAGTTACAGCCCCCATTCATTTAGACAAGGACATGCTCCAAAGGCTTGTGGGAAGGTGACTGCCAAACATTTGTGAGCATCGCTTCAAGGCGGACATTTTGAAAGGAGAGCTCAAGTTGTCTATGCTAATGAGAGTACTTCCCGAGAAGTGTTGGCTAATGAACTGCCAGGTGTCATTTTGATTGACGTCTGCTCATAAAACAGACTTGCTGAAACTTGCACCTGTCTCACCCGTAGATTATGTACGGTTTCACGACAGGAAAATAATCAAGAAAAAAAGAAGCCTATTCTTCCTGCATTCAATGTCCGAATTACTGAATTGCTGTTAGTTGACTGGATAAAGAAAAACGATAATTATGGGGGTCGGAGGCAGCAAATGTTTTGTTGAATGCATCGAGTTAAATCCTTATAAGAAGGGCACACACAGAATTTGCAAATCCATCAAGTGTTGTCAAGAGGACATTTGGCATGAGATTTGGCTAATAGCCTGAGCTGCAGGCTTGCCTTATGTCCATTTTGGCTTTCTCACGCTGTTTAGTACATATGCAAGCATTTCTGCTTTTTGCACCTCTTCAACAAAACAAAATAATCCCTTTGGAATCACTGAGTGCCTCCAGTTTTTTCTTTGTTTGGCCAGTCGTCAGCGTTTTGGCAGAGTCGACACTGTTTTAAAATATCAGATGGAGCACAGCTTTGTGTGGGATGGGAGTTTCATGAGCCATGCAGGAGATATTTAGTAAGCTAAACAGCATGTCAGAAAGATAGACAATCATGAAGATTGTAATCTTATTATAGAGGTTTTTTTGTTTGTTATTATTATTTGCAAGATTTGCTTTTATACGATTTTACAAATGCAAACAAATATGCACATAAGCTCTAGGGCGACACGTTTCTACTCCGACAGGGGATCTTTCTGTGTGGAGTTTGCAGTGGAGTTCTCCCAAGTGCATGTTCTCCACCCTGCATGGGTTTCCTCTGGGTTTTCCGGTTTCCTCCCACAGTAGGTTCATTGGAAAACTGTCATTAGAGACCCTAAATTGTGCAGACATCTGAATGAGAGAGTAAAATGTTGCATGTCTTTCTATGACTTTTGAATGAGAGAGTTAATGGTTGTTTGTCTCTATATGTGGCCCTGTGATTACCTCCATCGGTCGATGGCGAGCTCTCTCCCAATGATAGCCGTTATGGGCTCCAGCGCCCCCAAGCAATCCTGAGTGCAGGATAGGAAGTATAGATAATGAATGAACAATCTCTACCTGGCAATAACAATATGGCACGGTTGATTGCATGCCACCATCGAGAGAGAACACGTCAATCTCGACTGTCCCAAAATTTGGGGTTCTAATCACCAGCCGATTGTGGGAGACAGCTGAAATATTAAATGTCAGACACTCTCAGAGATATGACAGACTTAATTAAACATACAGCTTATATCTATAGACATACTGAAAAAATGAGACCATCAAAGTATAACATGGGGATAGTGGGGCAGATGCCTCAGAAAGTCAGTATTCACAAAACTTTAAATAAGGCTGGATGAATCAAACGGTGATAGCAAAGCCATCTGTGATTCAGGCTTCATTGTGAAGCAAAGCAGCCCATTAAAACAAAGACAAACACACTATAAATTACTTTTTTTTTTCCTGCCAGTGATGTAGATTAAAACAAATATTGATTTTTATGTTTTTTTATTTGACCCTGTAGGAAATTCAGAGCAACAATAAACATGCCGTATGTCTTTGCCACGATAGCCTGAGTCCCCAGCCTGATCACATAAGCAATGGTTCTAAATTAATGAATAAATAAACATCTCCACAGAAACAAAGTTATCGGGTTTTAAGTCCAAGGTTGTCGATGAACACCTGTTATCTAGCAAATAAAACTTTATGAAAATGCACCAGTTGTGAGCTCTTATTCATACAGCAAAGATCATTGCACGCTCACAACACAAATCCAGAAAGGTCAAACCATAGGTGAAATAAAGATGCCAATAAAATATGACATCAACAACATAAAGCATCTCGATACAGAAAAAGCCTGCTGAAGTAACAAACTGAAGGACGCTCGAGGACCCCAGTCCATCATGCGTCACTTCTTCTCTGCAGGAATGTCAATGTGCTGCGGAAGAGGTTGCAGATGTCCCTGTTGCTCTTGAAGCTGAAAGCTTCTCTTCTCTGACAAAAATTGTCCTCTGGCCTTGACTTTGTCTACCATGGAAGTGTGAAGAGAAACTAAAGCAATTTATTTCCACTTTATGCTAACTTCCATTCAACTTTCACTGTGTCATTTTATCGTAACCCTGGCTGAATGTTTATGGTGGCATCGATAATGTTGGCTGCAGCACCGGGTAAATGCTTGGATTCACACTTTTTGGTTATAAAATGCTACAGAAAATTGCAGCTCGATTCACGGATTTGTGTTATGCATGTGGGATTTCACTGCGGGGTTTTAAATCAATCTGTTCAATCTGAATACTAAAAATGTTTAATATATTCAAATATAAATACATAAAAATACCTTTTTTCGAAAGAATCGATAGCGTTTTAAAATCTAGCATGTCTCACCCTAAGATAAGATTTACGTCCTCATGATCTCTTAATTGTTGTAATTTTTTATACCCTGCTGCGTGTGCCATCTATCAGAACATGTGTTGCATACAACATGTATCATACCGATCAAATGTGTGGCAGAGTACTTGTATTCATCACATGCAAATGTGTGCATTTTAAACATATTTTACACTTGGTGAGTCATTCAGTCACTGTTAGCTTGATCTTTTTTGCTCGTCCTTCAGTTCGATGGCATTTTCTGACTCACCTCCCGCTACCAAACCGGGGGGAAAAACACCCCTCCCATCCGTTCTCTCACTCTCAAGAGGCACAGCTCTCAATCTTGACTGAATTATCCCAGTGGCGGTCACAAAAACATCAAAACAACCAAACTCCAAACACACTTTTATAAAACTGCGATGTGCTTAATAAATGAAGACATATTCAATGGCCAACACATCCAGGTCACTTACTTGCGATTCTGCTGTTTGCTTGGTTGCTGTGGTCAATTGCTTTGCCCGGCACTGTTTTTGTACCCTGCCCTGTTAATACTCACGTGACTCTTGGGCTGTTGGAGTCGCAGCTTTGATAAATGTCTGCTACCTTTGAAATGAAAGCCACAGTTGCTGAAAATGCAGACTGACACTAAAATGCACTCTTCAGTGTTTTGGAAAAGAAAAATTGAATAATTGTTCTATCAAACTTGGGAAGGGAGTTCATGTTAAGGATGTGGTGTATAATTGTTTGCAATAAACTGGAACTTGTTACAAGCTGCCCTTCAAATATAATAAACAAAGTTAAATTGATAGACAATAAAGTATTTTGAAAGAGCTGAAACGATACGTTGCTGAGCCACATCCGAATAATTCTTCTTCTTTTACATCACAGCTGTTACTCCAAGCCAGGGAGTGTCGAGCACATGGCATTTTATGTATTTCTGAGTGTCCTAACATTGTGAGAACCTCTCAGTGTTTAGTCCCTGTGCACAGTAATTAGCTTGATGGGCATAAATATATTTCTTAGAAATGTAATTCAGATGCTAAAATGTGCGTATGTGTGTGTGCACGTGCGTGTGTCTTAACACCTATATTCAGGGGTCAATGAGCACTGTCCATTATCCCACCATTCAGCGTGGCGTGCGGATCCTCTCAGTCGAGCTACATAATGACCACAAGGTTTTACAGTTTTCCCAACAGAGTTGTTAACCTGCCAAAATAATATGCTTGCTAATATCCAACAGTTATGGATAGTAATGCTATACAATTATTGTACAGCCCTTTGTTTGTGTGCATGCGTTTGAATGGCACCCATAGTGAAGACTATGCTAGGTAAGAACACATTCTTGTTGTTAGAATGCATAGTTTGAGGGTCTTAATAAGATGTCATCTCAAACATGCCATCCTCATGTTCTCCATCCAACATTTAATACTTCAAGCGCCCATTTTTCCGTAAGCATCACTGTCAAATAATTCCTTTGTGAAAAATTAAGCAGTGTCATTGCCAATTTGGCTTCAGAGATGGTATCCATGTATTTGCAGCTAATGGTGCATATCAGCATTCTCTGGATTCCTCCTTGTTTACAAGTAATTATACGAAATCTGCCATGCTTTTCCACATTACGTATGCCAGGACTGATTTTCATAACGCTGGTGTAAGAGGGAGACATGAGTCTGCTGGAAAGCCTGGAAAAATAAAAATCCCACTGAGATATGATGCAGTGTACATTGGTATTTCAAGAACTTTTATACACGGACTTCCCTGTCATGTCAGAAGGAAAAGACCTCTATCCTTTACACTGGACACGGGACTCCTTTCCGTAAAGATAACAACAGCAACACAATGTTAATTCAGTAGAATAACTGTCATGGACCGATTAAAAAACTACATATAATTTCTTCACAATGCTGGTTGTTACTTTAAGTGAATGTGGATGACTGCTGATGTGTTATTAAACAATAAAATGAGCCACTGCCCTTGACTGTACTTTTTACTTCCAATAGCCCCTGCTGCAGTCTGGGACACTGACACCTGCTACAAACACCACTCATTTGGGGAAAGGGCTTTGATACATGTTGCAGACGTGACTTGAATACAGTCTCACATTGTTTGTTACATTGTTTTCACATAAGATAAGATAAGATAATACTTTATTGATCCCCATAGGGGAAATTCGGGTGTTGCAGCGGCAACATTAGAGGGAAAAGAAAAAGAAAACAGGATATATATATATATATATATATATATATATACATACACATATACACATATACACATATACACATATACATATACACATATACACATATACATATACACACCTTTTTAGTTTTTACAGAGGGAAATCAATACATATTTTGTTCCCCATCTGAATCGCAGTGACTTAATGCTTCATATTTCACACTCAACATTCAACCCATCCATACATTCAACCCTTTCCAATGGGAAAGGCTGGCGGTTTGATCCCCGGCTACCCCTGCCTGAATGCTGAAGTGTCCTTGGGCAAGACACTGCCATCATTATCATCATGAGCACACATATAGAGAATGTAGATTATTTCATAAAAAATGTAATTGAACTTGATAGCTTTTACTTGTTGTAAAGCAAAGCGCACTAGTGCATTTTGATTTCAAAATGAATCCCAAAAAAGACTTGGTATGATTTGGATAGTTGTACAGTATTGAAATATTAATGCAGCCAGAGGATTAGGTAAGTTTCCCAATATAAAATTTTCATCCTACATCATGACAAAGAAAAGTTGAAAGCAGAGAAATAAAAAAAAAAAGCCTGGTTATCAGTTTAGCTTGAGGTCCTGATGCTGAACTTTCAAATGTTTTGTTGCACCAAATGCAGAGTTCTACTGCTTTTGTACCAAAAAGCATTAATTTCTTCACTTTATCGGGCAACTTGCAAATAAGCGTGAAAGTTCCTAACCCTTCTGCTGAGTTGAAAGTAAAGATAAATTATTCAAGTTGTATTAAAAGTTTTGATTATTCTTTTATTTCTTTTCTCATCGCATGGATTGCTTCCTGATTGTTTTTCATCCAGGTTTACAAATGTCACCATTTATACTTGTATCACTGCTATTGATACAGAAAGTGTATGTCTTAAACCCATCATCATTATCATCATCATCATCAGCGGCAGCAGATTCCAGGTTATGTAACAAGGGGGTCGTGCTAATTAGGCAAGAAAGCGATTGTAATTTATGGGAAACGTGTCCTATTTTGATGTGGAAGGATTAAGACGCCTCCGAGGCTTTCCGACACCAATTCACACAGGAATGAATGCAAAACATTTTATGCGTGTCACCGACAGCCAGATCTGAATCAGCAACACAGTGTTGCCGAAAAGATTACACTGATGATGTGTGTTCACCGAGTGTAGTCATCCAAACAGTTTGTAACTTTTCTATTTTTTCTTTTCTTGATGTGAAGCACTGACTCGTTTGGCCTCATTTCTCCAAATGTGTTCCCATTCCAGCTGTCTGACACATTTGATATTTGAAATGTGAAAATATAAATCAACAGTTACACATGGGTAGATAAATGATAATAGCTGTGTGCGCGTGTGTGTGTGTGTGTGTGTGTGTGTGTGTGTGTGTGTGTGTGTGTGTGTGTGTGTGTGTGTGTGTGTGAGAGAGAGAGAGAGAATGAGAGAGTGAACGGTTGCATGTCGCTATAGGATGTTTCAATGAGAGGGTGAATGGTCGTATGTCTATATATCATGTGAATGACAGCGAGAAATGGTTGTTTGTGTGTGTGCATGTCTCATTAAAGATGTGTGAATGAGAGGGTGAATGGTTAAATGTCCAATGTGGCTTTCGGGTCAACTCACAACCAGCCCAAGGCACACGTGCCTCTCGCCCGTTGACAATGGCATAAGCGGTATGGAAAATGAATATATGAATGAATGGATGGTTGGATTCTTTCGTGACAAACGTGTAGAATTAAATGCAATGCAACAGTGATTTCGCTCCAACTAAACAAAAGGAACAGAAGAATCGACCACTTTAATTAACAGAAAAAGATGCCTGAGGAAAAGCGAGAGTTATCCAGAATGTACAGTCCCCACTGTTTGGACAGTGATAGTCTGTAGTCATCTTTTCACAGGGACTAAAAGCCTGCCGCTCCCACATAAAACACGAGCGGCGCCCACCATGTGGGCAGGGCAAATAAAACAGACGCTGCTTTTGTAACGTGACCATCAACCACAGCGGCGCTTATTTTCATTTCCTGCAAACTTCTGCGTGGGTTAAGTTTGTCTTCTTCCTGCGTTAAGTTTGGAACACGTTTGTTTTATGAGATCTGATGCGATGGAATTGCTGGACTGGAACAATGACATAGACCTTTGGTTATTACTATGAACTACTGCAGAATTATAAAAATCCAGGAAGTAAACTCATCATAGGAGAGCATTGTGCTCAGAGAAAAAACAATCATTAGTGTTCTCAGAATTTCGATGTGGATCAATAAAAGATCGCAATTAAAATTCATATACTGTGTATAAATGTTACAGTGGAAACGGTTCACTTCAGTTCATATGCGTTAATCTTTGAATCGCCTCGATCTCACCTCGAGTTATCATCAGTCAACACTGTTGCCACGCAGAACGCTCATAAAAAGTGTCGCCGCCATATTTCTCGTATGTCCTATCGGACTCTTGTTTCGGTCAAGTGACTGTCATGTTTCCCGTCTGTGAAATCAAATAAAACGGTGCATATTCCTTTCGTTCTTTCCGAGAAAATGCAGGAATTGTAGAATAGTTTGCGTTTAGATGATGATATATCTGGCTGAAAGCATTCACATCTGCTCCGTCGCATTTATCGTCAGTTATGTGTCGGTCGATTGTGATGTTTTATTACAGCTTCTACGGCTTCTGCTGGGAAATTGCGGCTGTGAGCTACATTTGTCCAATCCCTGTAATTAGACGCTGGCAGTGCTGAACTGTGTGTGTTAGAGAACGGGGAAAGAAAAAGGGTATTGTCAGTGTACGTGTTCACTTTTGAAAAATACCATATACTGACAGTGACGAAACCTAAACCATACATGGAGTCACTGGCTTTCTGGCCAGCAGGTGGTCCCAGTTGTGGAGTCCACAGAGATTGGACGATAAGTCATCAAGAAAAGCGCCAGCTATTCATCATTTTCAGAATCACATTTGCGCCACATTCAAAAATAAAATCTTACAACAAAGCCTAAAAAAAAATGTTCAAACACCGCAATAGCCCTACATATTTGATGGCTTAAGTTTTATTCTATGACTAAAAAATTTTCATTTTGCTGAAAGGGAGAGAGAAATACTAATTTCATCAAGGCTATATGTTCAACTCAAAACATACTCATGCCCAGAATTATCATGAGAATTTCTTTTTCCACTTAAACATCATAGTAGACTTCCTTTTTTTCCAGCCAATTCTCATTTCACATATTGCTGAAAGACAGATATGCCTTAAATTGATTTTCTTCTCTTGGGAAAAATATGGACCGGTATTAATCAACATCGCAAGCAGAACTGGTAACTAGTAGCCCTTGAAACATACCAGAGAATGATAAGCATCAATGATAAATACAACCAGCATGAATAATGGACTATATTTATCAAAGATGCTTTCATGCTGCTGCGTAGAGTTTTGTAAACAATACATGTACAATATTTTCTGTCTCACCATCAGAATCATCAGGAGGTCCACTGATAACTTCCTTCACCTCGTTGTGTCAGTTCCACTCCAGTAGCTGCTTGTTTTCTGCAACGTTACATGCATTACATATGTAGGTGCCAAGGGTGAGTCGGTAAGCAACATCTATGATGCTCTTTAAGTCGGACAGTCTGCGGACACATTTTTTCTCTCTCTCTTTTTCTTATTCTCATTCTCATTGTCATTCTCGTTCTTATTCTCATTCTTATTCTTATTGATGTTGTTGTTTTGTAGTTGTTGTCGTTATCGTTGCCATTTATTAGTATAATTATTGTTGTTGTTGTTTTTTTTGCTGTTGCTATCGCTATTACTATCATTATTGTAATTATTATCAGGATTTATTTGTTTATTTTTTACTGAATACTGTCAGGGGAATACAGCCGTGTTGTACTGTGAATTTTGAATCTCTGCATGCCGTGGTATCCTGGCTATTTTGCTGGAAGGGCCAGCCCAGTGACAGTACAAAGATATTCTATTGCCTCATAGATTTTTCTTTCCAAGAAGGAAGGAAAGTAAAAGGATAAAAAAAAGGCACATTCCAATCCTGCTCTTTGCAATTTGGACAGCCATATGTGGACAATCCTGTCCGGAGTTTTTCTCAAACAGATTGGGTCCTCTCTTTTGAAAACTGCTGAAAATTCTATCGTTACAGAGCCTCTTACAGCCTATCATAAAGAGTCTCAGTAAGTAAAAGGCATATTAATTCGTTCATAAATTATCCCTTCCATTTATCCTGCCTTCAGGGTCACAGTGGTGCTGATCCTATGCCAGAGGTCAATAGGCAAGACGTAGGATTCACCCTGTACAGGTCCTGTAGGTGCAATCATTCACCCTCTCATTCACACATCATATAGAGACGTGCAACCATTCACTCTTTCAGTCACACGTCTGGGCAGCTGATGGTCTCCAATGAACCTCCTGCATGTTTTTGGACTGAAGGAGGAAAGTGGAGAACCTGGAGGAAACCCATGCAGACACGGCTGGAACATGGAGAATCCCCACAGAAAGATCCCTGTCGGAATCCAACCTTTTGAAGCGTGATAGTTATGAAAAAAATAATAAAATGAATAATCTGGGTATTTTGAAATGTATGAAAAGAGTTAAATAAATACGCTCTCCTTGCGATGAAGCCGCTGGTTAAAGCACTACTTGGTTGGTGCTTTATATTTGCAGTACAAGCTGGTCAATCTCCTTCCATCTCAACCTTTTATTTCAATATGCTGTGAGTTCATATCGTCATTTCCATAAAGTTTAAAACAAGCTTTGACTCTGAAAACCGGGGGATAATTCAAAGACGCTTTTATTAATCATCACTGGTTTTAGTAGTTACGGGTCGCTGTTCCACAGGAAAGGATAAAAATCTACAGCGTGAACCCGCAATTTATAGTTTTTCAAATGGATGGAGGTTGTAATGGGGGACATAACACGTTCTTTTGATATTCATAGCTCAGAGAGAGCTTGAATGAAAGTGTGTCACACAGCGTAATCCCGATGGCTGTGTGCTCTGCCCAGGAGGGGGCCATTGTTTAGTGGATCTGTTGATGGCTGGTTTCCAGCGCAATCTCTTTTGTCACATCTCCGGCTCATCAAGCGATCTCTCCCTTTTTTCATAGAGAGCCCTCTTATCTGGCTTTGCGTCTTCTTTTTCTCTCCCCCCGTTGCTTTAATTCATCTTGTCGGATTGAGTGTCTTGGAGCCACGACTCTCTGGTTTTTGCATCAAAAAGCGCTGGGAGATTTTAAACCATCCCCTTTTTTTTTTCATTCAGCCTCTTATTTCCCAATAAGCTCCTTACCCTAAACCCTCACCTCCATCTCTTCTTTATGCCCTCACGATTGCATGCTCATGATATGTGGGAGAGAACATCACTCAACCAGGTCCTTTCTCTCCCCAACAACATGTTACAGGGGTTCCTGCCACTGCTGTTTATATATTTCACGGAGCGGTGATTATTTTTCTGTGTCCGGTAGGAAAATAAAAGCATCTATATCACAATGACACACCCTGCTAAATCAAAGCTTCCGCCAAAACAGTCGAAGCCAGGAAATAAAGCGACAACTCAGCAGGAGTGCCCTATTTAAAAAGTGCTTCCATTCAGCGGTTGCACACAACACTCGACTTTTAGACCCCGGTGAATAGTTGTGAGGGTCATGGAGAGTCGATATCCTTTTTTTAAAAAAAAACACAATGTCTTTGGCTTCACCGTAAGAATGCATTTTAACATTTAGAAAGGGAGTATTTCAGTTTTTGCGTCAGTAAACCCGAGGGATTTTACCCTGTTTTTTCATCATGAATAATGAGGTGGCATTCATGCCACCTGTCAATATAACAAATAAGTCTGTTTAATTTATTTATGTATCTAACTGGATTCATGTTTTCATTTTGCAGTGACATAATTTATGTCTCCGATTTTAATTTCAGAGGAATTTCACCGCCCTGGCCTTCCTTAGATGGAACTGAATCTTTTCCATCTCTGCGTAAGGTTATCTTTAACTTCATCATGCTTTCTCTCGTAGAAGGGGAGAATGACGGGGATGAAAAAGGACCATTTCTCTTCTTTTTTCTGTTCTCGATCGTCCCCTCCATCACCGCTGAGCACCCCCATTGCGTTGCAAAGCCGAGCAGACGGCCGTCCAGACTCCCCAGATCATTACACGGGACTCACACTGGGAGAGGTGTGTGGAAAGTGATGGTGACTCTCCGCGGGCACCACTGTTTACTGACATTCATCTCCATATGTCAGGACCCCGGCCATTGAGGAACCGTACGAGGAATTGCCTCTGGTTATGGAGAACGTACATTTCCTTGCCTGTCGTAGCCGCACGTTGTATTTTATCATCAAACCGGATGCAATCTTATTCCGACAGTAACAAGTCATTTGCATCTCCTACTTGATATGTTTACATTTCATCCCTTCTCAACGTGCACGCAGATCCGGCACGGGCCGGGGTAAAAACATCAACGTTTCGATCACAAATCTCCAACGGAAACAGCGAGCTCTTGAACCAAGTCCAATTACATTTTGGCATATCAGTATGAGAATAGACACTCCAGAGCAAATTAAAGCCCTTGCTTAACCAATCCCCACCCCATCCCCACCCCCTCCTCCACCACCCCTCAGTTCAATTCTACGCGGCACCGAAATAACTTCCCTGACTGCACTGCCAATCTCTCCATATGAGGGGAGAGATTCACTCCAGTCTATTTCTGAGAGTCTAATAAGATGAACCCTCACTCTTGCCACGCTTAGATAAGAAGTCACTTGAGTGTGTTGAAGTGTTTACCGTGGCTCAGACTTCGCTCCCAAATACACAAAATCCTCTTTAGACGGCTCAACCCTTCGATGTATGTGCACAATTGAAACCCTGAGTAATTTGTATCGCGACAGCGCCGGGCACTCACTTTTAATTGATAAACCATTACAATCCAAAGCAAATCTTTCGCATAATGGATGATAATTATTTTTGCTGTAGCCCTTGATGACACGGGTCACGTACATACAGTGTTTAAAGGCAGGCTAAAGGGAAGGTGAAGTAACTACAGGACTCCGGGGATGACCTTGGGAGGGATTGCAATAAGGTAAACAGAAAAAGTGTTTTTAATTGAATCTTTGGCCTCACACCTTGTTATTACCGCTATTATCAGCCAAGGCATAAAGTTCCATTCTGTTTATCTACTCCTTCTGTTGCTAAATGCCCAGAGGCCACGCTGCAATTTCATCATAGCCTATTAAATTGCATCGTTGAATGATAGCCTATTCCATCAGCATGACCGCCGCAAATCGCTTTAGTGTATGATGCAAAGCAGAAAATGTCATTCTCATTGCGGCTCTCACATCCTCTGATAGGCCAGATCCATCTCTCTCCACAGATACATCAAATTCGGCTGCTCTTGACTCCGTGCTCCGAGCTTTCCGTGTGAAAGCTGACATTTAGCTTACTTGGAAGGGAACAGAGTAAATTGCATGAGCAGAATGGAGTGTGTAGGTTATTCATAATGCATTTTTTTCCAGATTGGGCCGAGGAAGGTGCTGCAAACATTTCTCGTTTTGATAATTTCCCTAAAGCCTCCCACTCAGTTTGGGCTCCAACATTTTAAACGATCTAAAACGAATAATCTCTTCTCTCCTTTTCTCAGTGGGACGTGGCATCCACTTGACCTGCTGCTAATGAGAGGTATCTTTCAAACTTAACATCAATGCAGTCGTTTGATGATATTTATGTATTTGGAGAAACATACTCCGGAAGTGACAGATGTCTATTTATAACCATTGATTGCACAATCACCAGATCATAATCAGGCTGTATTGATGTACCAGCGCTGGATTGAGGGATTGTTCCCTTTGACTATTGTTGATGATCATTGCAAAGTCGGAATAAACAAGGCTACAAACAAAGATTGTCACAAACGGACCTCTGGCAATCAGCAAAAGCGCTAACGACGTGTTTCGTTTGGAGCCCTGATGAAGGAAAGCGTTTCAGAGGAGTACAGTAGAGTCGACCACTGTTTAATCTTCTCGGCTCACCCAGGTTGTAATCCGCCTTCTTATACCATGACCTCCTGGGCTTAGAACACAAGACTGAACACACCAGTCTTATTCAGATGGCACAATAATAATAATCATCTCCTCTCCTTCTGTCTCATGCCTCTGCCCACACCACATGCCATAATGGATCTTGTAATTATCCCTGTGCTGCAGATGGCAAAATTTGATTACTATTCTCAAAAAAAAAATAAAAAAAATAAAAAAATCACCATGCGTGGTACCCATATCTCCAGACAACAGACTGTATTCTCCCAGCTAGAAAATTCAAAGTTACAGTAGCTGGGAGTGACGCAGTGAGTGATTTATCAAAGTAACCGGTGCTCTTTACTTTGGCCCAGGGTGTGGAATGGAAGGTGACAGATGACTGTCTAAAGGAGATGTAGGTCACTGAGTCCTGCACTCCCACTGATCTCATCAGATAAAAGACGGTTGTTTGGCTGCTTCCCGCCATGTCACTATATCAGATCTGTAGCCCCATTTTACTTCCTGTGTCGGAGAAAAATCCATGTCTTGTGAGACGCTAGGAGAGGCCATGTCACAGTAATTACTGAATCATGATATCATCTCCCCCTGCTTATCCTTGAATGGCAATAGAAGCTAAATCCCGGTCCCTTTTATGCTTTTCATTCTAAAATGTGACAGGATATTATTTTGAAAACGTGTGTAATATTATGAATATCCCCCAATATCAATGAAGCAATAAAAAGAACACTTCATAGCTCCTTTTCAGTCCCCCCCCACCCCCCCAACTCCCAAGTATTGCAGGGAATCCCACCACAAAGGTTTTTTCATGATGCTCGGGTCCGTTTCGTGCCACAGGGTTAACAAGAAGCTTTATGGTGTAATCCCCATCTCGTCTCGCAGATTGTCCTCTTAGTCATTTAACCACTGCGGTGGGGGTCAAAGTCCGTGACCCGGGAAAACTGTGGTCCGACGGACAAGTCAATGAAAAACGACAGCGACGGTGCCTTTGCTGAAAAAGCTGCAATTTATAAGAGTATGAAAATGAACTGGTCACCACAAACAGATGTTCCCCTGTAAAAGCCACTCAACCCTGACTAACCCCGAATGCACCCCCAGCGCTCCCCATCCCACCTCTGTTCATCCGGCACACGGCTCTGCAGCCCTCACCACCCAAAAAGGGATTATGAAAAGGCCTCGGGGCAGGCTGACTGGCTGGTTTCACTATCTGGTGGGCGTAACCCACCGCCATCTCTCTGGTTAATCCTTTTGTTCCTGCAATCTCTGAGTACCTAGCCACATCTAATCCATTGTACAGCTGTATTTCAGCATTAGATTTCATCGCATTCAAGCATCTTCCCGATACCCTCCGCTCAAGTTGCTGTGAATGTGCAGTAAAATTTTAATACAAAAGGACGACGTGAAAGTTTGGATATTGTAAAAATATGTGATGACAATCATAGAATTGATTTAACCAGCATTCAATGACATGGTGCCTAATGTCCTCAATGTTCTCGATTGGTTCACAATCAGATTCCACAGTGAAGTCCTTCATATGGTTCACAGAAATCAGTTTACATTCAATAAATGATTAGTTCACATCCTCGTGGCTTGTTAAATGGCTCAAGACTGAGCTCATAAAACGAGTTTTTTGGACACTCAGCGTTCTACTCCAATAAAGACAATCTGAAGAATGTATAAATAAACTGTTACGTCTCACAGTTCATCCCAGCTCCGTCCCAGCACATCTACATTTAGTCAGAAAAAAAGAGCAGAGGGTGAACTTCGTAGCATCATTTGTTCTGTTGAACTTCTTCTCGACCCCAGCACCTGAACCCTACCTGGCTGAAAAAGTTTGGGAATAAATAAAATGAATAAATACATGTTGCCAGCAGCTTCCAGCAAACTTTGGTAAAGGTAAATAATATGAATATGAATAGGGTTTTCATAAAAGACATGAATGCTGTTGACTACGTGCGTGTGTTGCATACCTCCAAGGGTTATTTTAGCACACAGCAAGCCTACCAATGTTTACAAAATTTAGTTACCGGAAAGAAAATGTACTTTCCTAAAACAAACAAAAAAACCACCCCAAAATGGTGCTTTGGAGTTATACGGGTGAATCTCAGAAAAATTAGAATATCATTGAAAAATGTATTTTTCAGTGATTCTGTTCCTAAAGAGCGATACATTTCAAGCGTTTGATTACTTTCATTTTCATGACTATAGCCCATCCCAGGGTGAACCCCGCCTCTCGCCCACTGACAGCTGGGATCGGCTCCAGCATCCCCCGCGACTCTTGAGTGTGGGATAAGCGTCAGAAGATGGATGGATGACTATAGCTCCCAGCTAATGAGAATCGTGAATCCAGTATCGCTGTATCGATAATTCGATTATTAAATAAGACTGATAGAAAAATTATAATTTCAAAAAAATCCAGAAATGTTGGCCGACTGAAAGTATGTCCATGTACTGCATGTGCACTCGTGGCCATCAGCCTGCAGCCATGCTGAGGTGTTATGGAAGCCCAGGTTTCTTTCATAGCGACCTTCAGCTCATCTGCATTGCTTGGTCTGGTGTCTCTCATCTCCCTCTTGACAATATCGCTATAGTTTGTTAGCCAGTCAAGCACAGTGATACCAGGGTCATTAAACCTGGTATTGGTACTTTTGGCAGTGTGAGCAGGTGCCAAGTCCTGCTGGGGAAAATGAAATCAGCATCTCCATAAAGCTCATCAGCGGATGGAAGCACGAAGGGTTCTAAAATTCCCTGGAAGATGAAACACAGCGGACACCGATACTAGCAGAGGACTTTGGTCAATGGCTGTGGAAACTTCGCAATGGATGTCAAGAAACCTGGGTTCTGTGGCTCTCCACTCTCCCTCGAGACACCAGGACCCAAAAAGGACGTTGGACCACTGAGCAACAGTCCGGTCCTTTTCCTCCTCGGCCCGGGTAAGACCCTTCTTGACCTAAACCACGGTTCAGGAGTGGCTTGACACGGGGAATGTGATGCTAGTAGCCCACGTCCTGGGTGCATCGGTAGTTTTTGAAGCGGCGAGTCTAGCCGAAGTCCACTCCTTGCAAACCCCCCCCCGAATTCTTAAATGGGCTTTGCTTCACAATCCTCTCAAGGCTGGTTTTATCCCTGATGCTTGTGCAGGTTTTTCTCTTCGACCCAACCTTCCATTTAAGTGCTTGGATACTCTGACGACTCAGCTTCTTTAGCCATGACCTTTTGTGACTTGCCCCCGTTGTAGAGGGTGTTGATGACTGTCTCCTGGACAACTGTGAAGTCAGCGGCCTTCCCCATGATTGTAAGGCCTCCTCAACCAGACTGAGATCATTTTAAGAGCTCGGGAAACCTTTGTAGGTATTTTGAGTTATTTGACTGATAATAGTGCGACATCAAGAGTCCGTAGTATTTACCTTTTTCACGATATTCACATTTATTTTCCGAGGTGTTAGATCTAGGGGTTTTCATTTGCTGAAATCCATAGTCTTCATGATTAAAGAAATAACCACATGAAATATGCAACTTTTTGTGTAATGAATCTATATAGAAAATGAGTTTCACTTTAGGGAATAGAATAACTGCGATAAATTAACTTTCCATGATATTCTAATTTACTGAGATGCCCCTGTTCTGTTTGTCTTTTGTCATCAGTCACGACATCACTTAGCTGCAATGAGGAAAGTCTTGGACAACCAACAGAGTTTTCAGATTCTCAAATCATGTTAAAATGAATCTTCTTCACTACAAGTAATAGTTCCTCATTCAAGAGGTATCTTCATATATTTGGAGCAGAAAGTCCTGTAGTTGTTGTACAGTAAAACGGTCTCTCTTTGCTTTACTTTTCACATACAATTTTTGAGATTAGTGTTACTTCTGAATGAATGTGTCCACAGGGGTCGGTGTTCTTATTTTTGGGAGTAGATACTCGGGGTTGAGATATATATATAAGTAATTTGTGTGCTCTAGGGTAGTTTAATCCATAGCATGGCCTGTTTGTTGCATCGGTATCTTGCGAGAACCATGTATCCCATAGCTCCGGGAAAAAAAAAGTCCTGTTTTGAACTTTGTAGTTAATTAAGCTCACCAACTCCAGGTTTGTTTCGTTTTCCATTATTCAAAAAAAAAAAAAAAAAAAATCTCGGCCCACACAGACACATTTTTAAAATTCAGATCATCGTAAAAACTTAAAGTCAACACATTTGCGAGACCATGGTTCCAAAAAGGGCCGAAGGAAATGTGAAAAACAAATGAACGGGACCAAAATTTTTCATTTTTCCCCCTGTAGAACTGTGCAATGGAAATGATGAAGTACCCGCGATTTTTTCTTAATACACCTCTTGAGTAAGTATTGTGGGTTATTGCTCATCATTGGTAGGTTGTTATTGCTCTATTTGTTTTTCATTACAACTTTTAAGGTAGACGGACGCGTCACAGAGTTATTCTGCACTCATAATACTGACAATGTAAATATGTATATACCAAGACTATTTCATTTTTAATGTACAAACCATCCAGAAAAAACCTCCTCACTTGGATAAAAAGACATGACATGACAGGAACTTAAGTTTGTGTTCTTCCAGCTAAAGATGATCTCTTTGCCCCTTTTCTGGCCACTCCTCCTGACAGGGCTAAACTATGCAGAACATCTTTGCAGCGCAGCCATCCTCTATTTTCTTTATTATCTGCGGGTTAAAAATAACCCTCCTCTTCATCTCTCTTGATCTATCGTTTCGACCTTTCTTGATCAGTGGAAGTGAAGCTACTTCCATGTACTCCAAGTCTGTCTTGATTAAAGTTGTACGATATATTTTTTTAATGTTCATTTCCCACGTGCTCCAGGGACTGTTAATGATCCCACCATTTATTATGTCACCGTGCAGATGTGGGACCAGCCAGTGTGGATTTGTCAAGGTTTCAGCGGCATTCAGGTGACCGCACTGCCTACAAATAGCGAATCTCGCTTATCAAAATCGAGCCCTTCGTCCAAGACAAGATAATGTCATGAGGTGTTTTGTCCTGACAGGTAACATCAGGCAGGATCTCTGTTGTAAGTCGGGCCGTGAGGTATTCGTCCCAAAATAAGCGTTGCATCCTCGAGCTACGGTTGGTCTTTTTTCAAGGGGAGGTTTTTTTTTTTTTTCATCAGTCAATGAAAAGTAAGTTTTAAAATCTGTCATTTCCAAAAGACAGAAATGCTGCCCCCGCACCCCCACCCCCCTACCCCTCTTGCTTCTGGTGACTAGAGATAATTAATTCCGTCATGTCATTGTCAACGCGGACAGTGAATTTTCTTTGCAGATATGAGGAAACCTGTGAGTGATGCAAGAAGTAATGAACCCAGTTCCGCTGCACCTTTCTTATGTAAAACATTGAAAATCAGGCATAAAAATGCAATCACAGACCCCATTTACCTTCAATTTCCTTCCCTATAAGTTTTTTGATTGGCTGGTCAGCGGATGCAGCATGTCTTTCCCCGATCCCTCTTTTTTTTTTTTCGCACTTTGCTCAGATCTCACTTAAACCCAACTCTGAATATTTTACTATTGTTACATCAAAATGAGGGAACTGAAAAACACTGAGATAGTCTGGAACACTTAATTGGGAGAAAGAGGATAATGGTTGAACAGATGTAGCAGCTCTGCATCAAGATGACAAATGACAGCGATAGAAAACCACTTTAAGGATGCAACCATTAGTTATTGACTCTCAACCATCATCTTAAGAATCCACAGTCATATCTTCACAGTGCTTTTTGGAGCCAATGGGATTGTATGAAATGTAATGTGTGTGCTCATGTTTTGTCTTATTGAGAGATGGAGATAGAGAGAGAGGGAGAGGGAGAAACTTGGCAGTCAGACACCATAACTACTCAACAAATTGCTGTCCAGCCTGCTGTAGGCTTGTGTGCATCATGTCTCAGCATTCGAATGACAGCTCTGAATTGCTTATTATGCAGTTTCTCTGGAGGGCTCTGCTTGCACATGCAAGGCACAATCTCTTTGCAGCAGCAGCTGACTAGGGAAACTGTGGAAATAATTGTCTGTCGTTCCTCGTTGGCCGCTTTGACGGCTGGCGAATCCTTTTGTGGCGCGCTAACAGAGTTGTTTCAAGTTTCTGTCAGTGCGGCTGGGTGTGCACGAGAACGAGTGTGTGTTGCATGCTAGTTCACATCTGTGGATCATTCAAAAATCTACAGTGCCAGACTGTACGCTGAGAAGCTGATAGGATGGAGGGAGGTATGAGCATAATAACTGCAGTTTTCACCCTGGCAGACAGACAACTTCTGAGTTTTTTGGTTGGTTTTTCCCAGATATCCCCTTGCACTGTCTTAGAGGCTGGTCGATTGCACAGGAGCTGGCAAGCTGCAATGTCCACCCAAGCATTTTTGTTTTTACATTTTACAATTCAGAGTGAGAGACTTACTTGATATTGGCCTGCAGGGAGCACGGTACCGAGTCGTTTGGGTCCGTATTCAAAAGGCGATGACGAAGAAGTACTTTGTGAAGGGGTACTTTGGCACATGGTGCTTTGCATTTCAGTTTCTTGATCTGGGTAAAAATATATGTGGAACATGAGAAAAAAAGAAAAGCTCGGTAAAAAAAAATAAAGCTTGTTATCAGCCTCATTTTCAGAATGTGTGTTTCAGCGTGTTCTGAAATGCGTATGATTTCAGATCAAAGATGCGGGGAGCTTGGAAACGTTCAAAAGCTGTAATCAACTTTTCATCCATTTTGCACGTCTGACTATTATCCACCAGACAAACGCAGACGGGCGGAAAAAACAAAGGATACACTTTAATCGTCTCTGGTCACCCTGCTCCGTTGGAAATATTTAAAATCAATCGCTGGCGATTTCACCAGGGTTGTTGCAAGGTGAAAACCAGTTCCCTATATTTATATTAATTACCTCTTTAGTGCAATTTGACTGGTTGAAAGTTCACCTGCTACTTCACTTCCCCGAGCAGGAAAATAGAGCAGGATACAGCATCGCGGGCGAAAGCAGTTATCAGTTTTAGCCAAATGTCACCCGATGGGGGTGGACGGTCATAAGAGAGAATGTTTCATTTTGTCCACTCGTGTGTCACTAAGTGATGGATGCTTCTAGAGCGAGGCAGGCTGTAGTTGCACGGCTGCCTTGGGGGGAAATTGTGAAAAGCACCAAAGATTTTAGTGCTGCTTTTCACAGGCACAGTGGAGATGCCATGTGAGGTCACAGAGGAGTAAATATAGCCCCAAGAAAGTGTGAAAGACTGGGCTAGAACTGCGATCCGATGGGCCATTCTTTTTACTCTCTTGAGGAAGGAAAACCAACATGTCTGTGGAGGTTCTCAGTCATTCAGGTCATGGTGAATTCTTGTTGGTATCTTCTTGTCATGGTAACTGGACTTGAATTTTTTCCCTTGAACTCATCCAAGAGGCTCCTTCAGTTCTCCAGTTGCCATGAGAAGAAGATTTCGACAAGAAAACCATTGCGTTTCCATGATTATTATTTGTAACATTATTATGTCAAGGCATAGTGCTGCATTGAGACTGGAAAATTTTCCACTATCCACTCCTTCCACATCCACGGTGTTATCTTCAGCTTTCCTTCTGCGGTGGCATCCTTCCCGGCCTCCGTTCTCCAGCCTGCTGCTGATGTGAAAGTGGGAACAGTCACCCCAGACGGTCCAAATTTCACACCGTATCTGTATCGTCTCCAACTTGCTACATTTCTGTTACATCTTTCGTAAGTCACAGGGCACCATATGGCAAGTGATAATAGTGAGAAGAAAATAAATATATATATATATGTCCATGTAACTTTATCTTGGCCTTACTGCGTGCACTCTGAAATAGACACTAAAATAAAGCCTCAATTTCAAACAGACGTGCACATCTGAATGCGATTCATTGGGCGAGGATTTGCGCTCGGCGTTCCCTCCTATCTCAGCTCCTGGTGCTCAGACTGATCTGTACATGGTGGATAATATTTTGTCTTTAGCCAGGATGAATAGAAGCTTGGATAATTGAGTCTTCTGAATAAATGATGTTTATAATCATAGCCCTGGGTGTCAGCTAACATGCCTGGGGAGACAGGGTAGCGGGTGGGTAAGGGGGCTGGGAGCAGAGTTCCAATCATCTGTCCACGCAAGCCCCTCCAAGGCGGCAGATGATTATGTGAGTCTAAACTGCTGCATGGGTGGGTAATGGGATTGCCAGCACGTTGGCCTCCTGCTGGATAAGCTCCCCTGATAGCACTGCTGACCTCCTCCCCAGGAGCTTGGACAGCTTGGCTCTATTTGCTGTGCATTTAAGGTTAAAAGGGCCATGTAAAAGACAAGGGCAGCGAAAGGTTATCCAGAAAGATGGTGGTTGCATTCACTCAACTTGGGAAAAAATTCAAATAAAAGAATTTAGTATCAATCTCACAAGTGCAATTTTTTTTCCTCTTTGGCACGGAACGATCAGATCTTAAATGAGGGTAAACACAATTACAGTGCAAACGGTTCAGAAGCACGGAAATTAGTAGTTTTGGTCATCTTCCCGTGTGAACGCCTGTTCCCTGTTAGTTTCATCTTGTGAACCTGGTTCCTCTTTGCGAACACAGCTCTCCCCGTCAGCTTGTGTTGTAATGATTTTCCAGACAGTGCCTCTTGACATATTGAGTAACTGGAGCCGCTTTTCTCATTTGGACACAGATGATTTGGCCCCTTTTGAGCTCCGTCGGTTGCCTCGTGTTCTTTTGAAACTCCCGTATCAAACGGCTGATTACAACAACTCCTCATGCTTTTGATTAGCATTCAACCAAATATGATGAATTTGGAAGTCCCTTTTTTTTTTCTTTTTTTTTCTTACAAGAAAGGTCACAAAGTAAAAAAATAAATGGTGACAATGTAACACGCTGGATGCATTAACCACTGAGCTCTGCCTGATGCTTTGATGATAACTACATGTCTTGGCTCGGCGGAGAAGCGTTTCTGTGCCCATAACAAATGTGTTGAGCAGCAGTGGGAAGAGGAACTGTCAAAGAGGTGTGGGCCCCGTCCTTAAAAACCTTGGCCTTAGTGTGACAAGAATTCTGTCACTTACTTAAAAATAAAACCACTCCTGGGAGTCTATTTTCCCCAACACACAAGGAGAACTCAAGTGCGGCTCTACATGGCAAAACACACAAATAAACCCAAAAAGGTCAACATAGTGCAAAATCAAAAGTTGTTTTTTTTTGTTGTTTTTTTTAAAATCACAATGGCGTCTTCCGGTCCTTGAGAAGCACATTATTGCAGTAATTTCACACACACACACACACACACACACACACACACACACACACACACACACACTCCAAACTTGAGCAGTTGATTTCTGTGTCGAGCTTTAAGCTTGCACTATCAAAACGAGGCATAATAGATGCGAGAGTGACATAATCATGTTGAAGGGATGTAAGCAGCCTGCCAGGAACATTGCTTCTAGCAGCTCCCATGTTGCATTAGTGATGATTTACCAGGGGGCTCTTACAAAGAGTCTTCAGATCACTATCCCGGGCTCTAGCCGCTGCCAGAAAAAAGCCCCCAAACAACAGGCCGTGTACACACACGCATGTGTTGGGCTGAAACCGCTTCGTGCATCGTTATTCATAACCCACCTTACTAGCCAAATCAAGCCCCCTCCTCCCCTTCAAAAAAATATATAGGTCATTTTGTCCTAAAAATGGCTCCCTCGGCCTAAGGCTTGCTAGAGCATGAAATAGACTTTGCAGCGCATTCACTGAGCAAGTGCTACCAGGAAACTTTTTGTTGTTGTTGCTCATTTCTCATCCACCTTTGTTGCTGTAATCTAACACACGGTGTTCGCTCACTCAACCCTCCTCACTTTCACTTTATGAACTGAATAAGATATCAGCAGTATGCCAGGTTTGGACTGCGACAGGCGAGACTAAAGTCATAGAGATTTAGATAATGTGGTTGTGGAACACTCTACAATGCTATCCACCTCTGCCTTTCAGACCCCCGACCCTCCACCCCCATCCCCACCACCGCCAGCTTCCCCCCGCCACCCAATGCTGATAAGCAGGAATTTGGGGGTGGATTTCAAAATGCCTTGGATTTGCAAAGTGCTTGCTGATATGGCAAAGGCAGTCACATGACAGACAGTACAATTACTCTCTACCTGTTTGTAATGCTACCTACCCCCCAACCTGGCAGATGAACTGCAATAATACTCAGGCCTCCTTTGGGTAGAAGGGGCAAATCTGCAAAACACACTATGCAAAAAAATAAAATAGGCGTCTGCCGCATCCACTGTGGGTCTGACAATTTAGCAATTTATGGAGCGAAATTCACTTGTGGCAAATAGGATAACAGAGTAAGGAAATGCGGTTTGGTACCATTTGCTTTCAAGCGTTTCCAGATTTACTCCAAAAACGGCATCATCTTAGTGGTCTTTTGTTTCCAGGCCCTTCCACACCATTTCCTTCTATGTCCAATGCATGAAGTCTCTGGGGACTGCACCTTGAAAACGGCCCCATGTTTATCTAAGCTCGGAGGCCAGAAGTGGAGTTGCCTGGTGCCCCTTTCATTTCTGCGGTATTTTCTTATAGCCAGCCAAGCCTGAAGCCATTCATCAACTCGGATATGTGAGGCTACAGTGCAAAAGCGCTAAACAGCATTCACCACAATGACTGTGACATCAGCTCTCCACACAAACCAGTGGGTGTGTCAAAGAGAAGCACAATTACAGACGAGAGGAGAAGAGGCGGAGAAATGACCATGAAGTGACAGAGTGTCAGTCCTGTAGCTTCTAATTTTGGTTCTCGTTTGAGCTCGGCTTTCGACCGGTTCTGCGATTGCGAGCTATTGAACAGGCAACGACCACACACACGCGCACACACACGCACACACACACACACACACACACACACACCTGATTGCATGTGTGTGAGATGAAAAGTAAGTCTGTCTGGTGATTTCTAAAATCACAACACCCCCTTGTTGTTCTGCTTTTTAAAATCTAATTCCCTTGTAAAATTTTCACGCAAATTTCCACTCGGCCAAAAATGATCCACAAAATATGGATTAAGGAGAGGCTTGCATCCTTCTTGATTTGAGAGCACAACAAAGGGAACTCCTAGGCTGAAATCCAAATGAGGGGAAAGATGTAGATACGCTTCAAGTGAGAGGAGAAATGAAAACACGACAGATCAAAACCAAGGGAGAATTATGGAAAAGAAATCAAAACTGGCCGACGTTGCCGACCAGCTGTGCCACTGTGAATCCTAGATTCAATCTAATGAACAGTTGTTTAAATGAGGATAATAATGGAAAAAAGACAGAGGAGTCCACACACATTTTAGATGTATATATATCTATATATATATTTATATTTATCTTCATTTATTTTAATATTTAAACCCACTTAAAGTTGTCAATACAACTTTTGAATGAAAGGCACAGGAAAAATCAGACAATGCTGATATAATACTCAAAAGAAAAATTACAGTACAAAAGTGGACAGTTAGGTATGCACATACAAATCCCTCCAGGTTTAACGTTCTCCAGACAGGGGAAACAGAAATATATCTAACACAACAAGTAGCAGAGTTGGGACATTCAAATCCATAAGCCAAACTTTTTATCTTTATTGCTTTTCCAGACTGACACCGGTCAAATTGTCTCCTCGGGTCTCGCAGGAGGAGAAATTTTCAACTGCTGTGCTTTCTCGTTTCCCCGGTTGATGGAGAGGCTCTCGACTGTTTGCTGCGCATTCACCGTGCTACACAACACTCCACTGGGCATTTAGTATCTGATTCCAAACATCAAAACTGATGATTTACAAAAAACATATGAAGCGGGTAACCGGAGTTTTTCTTCTTTTTTTCTTTTCGAGTCATCTGAATGAAATGTCTCTAAAATTAATTACAAAATGAGCCTACATCTGCAAATATACTTCTGTCCTTTGGTCCACTGACTGTAAAATCAAACCAGTCGGCGAGTGGCGCGAAAACATTCAGCAACATTCCAATACTTCAGAAATGAAAATATGGGGACAGCAGTCAGTTGGAGAGCAAGAAAGTCAGAGGTCTCTGTTCCCTTCTTTCACATTTTGCTAGACAGAGTTTAAAGCACCCCACACTGGGAGGACTCTTCACACTTTATCAGACATAGGAAGTTAAAGATAATCTGATACAAGAGGCCCCCTTCCGTACAGTTTTTGACTCGCCTTCGGAGGACTCGCTCCCTCAGGCTGACTCTTCGAGCCCAGATCTTTTGACCTTGACAAAGGAATATTTGTCTCAGTCATACTAAACGCCGTTTTATCGATAAAAAGAAAGTTTGATAAAGCAGAGGGGTGTCGTTTGACGGAGGGAGAACTTATCTCGGGATTTGATTATTGGAGGAAAATCCCTATATGAGCTTGCCAGCACATACGAGACTGTAAGGTTGATTGAAATCTCGTGGATGGGGATAACTGGGAGGAAAGGTTCAGCCACTTTGTACCGTTAAGGGTTCATAAGATTAAATATAGCCTCTTTGGTATCGGTATGTCTGCATCAAGACACCGCCACTGTTTATCCTATTTAGTCACCAACATGCAGCGGTAACACTCTCACAGGTTCCTATTGAAATATGGGGGCATAAAAATGATGATTGCCACTGTCATGGAACCTGCAAATTGAATGATTGATAGAGCAGCGAGAAATTAGACTTGTATAGCTGTCAAGGGTCTACCCCTTCTCTTTATCTGCTGCAGTTTAGCCTTCCTCGCTGCCAGACAGTAGGAGATTCATGCCACCTCCTTTCCCGCAGCAAAGCCACAGGGAGAGAGAAAAAAAAAAAGCCATGGTACAGCATAAATGTAAACGTACCAATCTACATAAAGTCAGCCCTGAAAAAAAAGAAAATAATTCAAAAAGAAACAACAAGAGGTCCTGGGGGCAAAATTTAACCGCTGTAAAGATTCAATCTTATAAAACAACAGTTCTGTGGAAATGTGTAGTGAACAGAAATATATGGACAGCGTTGTGCGACGTTGCTGCTTTTGCAGTTGCTTGGACACACTGTATTAGCCTCAGTCCAGCAAAGAATGCATTTCTCAGAGCCCTTTCTCATTGCCCCACATACCCCATAGATGGCAAGCCCACTCTTAAGCGGGGAGACCCTGGCTCTGAATGCAACTTCTTAGCACTTCCCTCTTTTTTTTCCCCAGATAAGAGCAAGGTCAGGTAGAAGATGGAGCTTTAATAAAACTTTTTTTTTTTTTGTTGGATTCTTACACTTCCTGATGCAAGACCTCGAATGCTTTCCGGCTCCTGTGCAAAGGAGAGCAAATGACATCGTGTACAAGAACCGGGATCTCAATGTTCACAGATTGCGAGTACAGGATCCAGTCTCTCAGTGCTTCAGGCTCACGCCAACTCCATTAATTACCTCGCTGCGGCTGAGGAAGAAGCGGCAGCTAATTGTGTTAGGTACTCGCGCAATTCCTTAGCCGCCTGGAAACGACCATAGCGCTTTTTGGGTTTGGTGCACTCATCCAACAGCACCTCAAGCTGTCCATCTTTGGCTATGTGGGCAGGTGGGTCATGGAGGAGGCCTCCAGTGGTGCCCCGCCACGTAGCATATCGTGATAATAGGTTCTGGCAAACGGCATAGTAGTTGTGGTCGACTGTGACCCGAGAACAAAGGGAGTCCTTGGAGAAAGACAGACAGGCCTCCCTGTCACACTCCTCGAAACGGCTCTCATACCAGACGTCATAATTTTCTGGCTTGTCTGTGGAGAGACAGAAATGCAGTTAAATTAGCATGGCATAATAACATACACCATTAAAAAGTCACAATTATCACCGACATCATTCATTGAAAAGAAATAAACACCCATTGGGTCATAAACATCTCTCACCGAGTGAATAAGCACTGGCTCTTTTTACAGGATGTAAAAAATATCTAGGGATTTATAGTCCGTTCCTATATGGTTCAGGTATATTGACAAACCAGCAGGTAAAATTCACTTTTGGCCAGCCGATGGGAAATTTTGGGTGTAACTGATTTCCAGAGATTAGCACATACATATTAGCTCACCACTGATCATGGATGAAAGAAAATAATAAATGAAAAACTATATGTATTTTTTTTTTGACCCACTACTATGCAAATAATTATACAGGATATGAACCTGACCAGAAGCTGAGAGAACCAAACAGACATTTTGGCATGCCATGGGCAACAGCAGGAAATTATTTTTCAACACACATAAACAAACCGATCTACCGTTTGATTTGGCAAAAATGAACCGCTTTTCTGACTTATTGAGCAAATAAAAACTTATTTCTGCCACTGATTTCATGTTTCTTTTTCTCTTTAAAGGAAACCGCGCTGAGAAAAGGAAAGAGCTGAGGAAATAACCCCGAATGATGAGTTATTGTGGAAAAGGGAGGGCTGGACCCAGAGGATGCATGACACATACTCTGCATGTCAGAGTTAATACACATCTCCTCCAGCTCATCAGAGCAACTCAATCAAACATCCAATGCTGCCCTATTAGAATAGGGTCCATGTGGCCCACCAAAAAGGAGGGGCCCATCAACATCAATCAGTTTAAGTTATCAAGATGGATCTGACTGTGTTTGCACTTAACCGGTCCTCACTCACACGTATCGAAATGCACACACACTCGCCAAGGTAAGGTGAAAGCAATTAATGTTTCTGTTTTGGCAATGCATCACATCTTTGTACTGATTGACAGATGGCGTCAAGGGGAGTGTTCTTCTTGTTCACTTGACACAGCCGCCATCAGGCGAACACACACACATTACCTTAAACAGAGGAAGAGGTTCTTTTCAAGGTCAAAGTAGAGCACAGCAAGCAAAAAAAACAACAAAAAACAACAAAAAACAAATAAATAAATGAGCAACTTTGACAGTAAACTAAATGCAAAAGTCTGGTCTATTTACTTTCACCTCAGTTCCCTTTGATGATTCCATGTAAAAAAAAAAAACAAAAACATGAGCGGTTCCAAAGCGGACGAAATGATTTCCAATTCAAATGAAGGGAAGTGCACCTTGTATGGATAAGCTGGGCCGACTAGCTTCTTCTTGTGATTACTCATTCTGGTTCCCTTCTAGGAAACTCTGGAATTTAGCACATTCTTTTTGCTCCTCTGACTTTCCAGGCATACATGGAGAATTGACCTTGGCTTGGAAATATTTGTCAGTATTGCTAAAATCTTGCACTGTTAAAACTATGTTGTCATTTTTTAAAAAGCACACCTGTTATGGCCTGCATTCTTTTGAAACCCTAGTGCTCAAGTGCTGCTGTGTATGCAGACGCCTGCATGTCAGCTCCTGACAAAGAACTGAGTGTTACATTATATAGTCTGTGTTTCAAAAATCACAGAGGGTAAAACAATCCATAAATGCTATAAAGTCAATGATGGGGATCGTATTCTTTTTGCACCACTGGACTGTATAAACATGGTGCCACTCAAATATGGTGTTGGTTTTATCTAACTGACCATGCTGCATCAATATAGTAGCCCTGGAAGAGGAGAAGAGAGAGTGGTATGGTTGAATCCTCCTCTCAGATCGGTTTGTTCTACAAATCAATTGCCCTCCATTTCGACTGAGAGGATTCATAAAGACTTGGAAGTTTGCAATTGAGGGCTGTTAATTGTAAGGGGTGAATTCTCTGTAAACGGGGCTTGAAGTTTTACTACACCCATTTCCTGCTGCCCGGCACATATTCTTGATGCCTTAACTCTGAACAGGGTAAGCAGCTGAGTTTTCAAGCCCTAAATGTGTCTGCCAGGCCAAGGGTCTCAAACGAGATTATGCTTTAAGACCAGCAAAGGCCCTCTGTGACAGGACTGAGAATGCAATTATTGGTTATAAGGCAAACATAAAGACACACAAGTGTTACTCCCTGGTATATCATCATCCAGGAGTGCAACCTTAATATGTGATACATCTAAAGTTGAATGGACTCATACACTACTGGCAGTTTCCATTTCAGGCGAGTAGTCCATTATTTTATAATAATACATCAAATGTGGAAATATATTGTATGTGACCAAAAGGTCAGAATTGCTGGGCTGTGAGAAACATTATCAAAAATCAAATGGTTTACACTGTGCTAAATTATAGATATATACAATAATCAGCCAGAAAAATATTATTTCAAACACGAAGTGAGTTGATTGATGATATAAAGTGGCAATCAATCGAATACCTCAGCGGCAAGGAAGGAGGTCTTCAAGCCGTCATCACTAAACTTCTACCCATAATCTCTCTATTGTGAGATGTGAGAACAGTAAGATGTTACCATGAGTGCTTACCATATTTATTGTGGGAGTCGGCCACGACACCAACAGCCACTTATTCATTTTCTATACTTTTAAATGGGTGGAACCTGATTCTATTGAAGAACACAGCACATTGATTCGTGCAGCCTATCCCGCAAACACACTTTCCACTGACAGTTCACCCCCACTTTTCACATGCAGTCTAAATAATGAATATATGAACATGTATGATACAGTTATCACTCTGTGATAAGACAAACTAAGCTACTTCACAGTATCCAAGGGCAGAGAGGCATTTCCAGAATGAGGCATTTCTACTCTGAATGATCAAGATATATATATATATATTTTTTTTCCTATCGACCCTTTTCATTTCTCAATAAGTTGAATTGTTTAGTAAATATATTCTCGCCACGATCAGAGTGTCCCTGATAAGGAATAAGAAAAATATGACACTACGTGATGGGTGGTCCCCATTCTTGTTAAGTTACCCCCAGTCAAAAGAACTGAAGGGTAGGGCACTGCCACATTTGAGCGTGTGAAGTACAGTTCTCACTATCCCTGTTAAGGGGTTTATTTTGAGAGGCGAAAAAACTGGGGCATCGGAGATTGCTCGTTATCTCAACTATCTTTGCTTTGATCGGTATGACTGCGCTGGAGCAGAAGGGGTGCTGGATAAGTATATTCTTAGTGATGGGACTTCGCGGGTGCGCACATTTGCCAGCAGCGCTTGTCCCTTGAGACCCTTCCTCAAACCTCAGCTACAGTTTCATAAGCTACAATCAGCAATTATACAGCTGACAGTGTAGAGCATTTTCTTAAGAATCCAAGCTCTGGTCAGTATGAGTTACTTCAATTATCAATTTGAATGGGCAAAAAAAAGCACTGAATTAGAGGAATTACTGTCATCAAAACCAATACCTGATAATCACTGAGAATAAACCGATCATCATTGTATAAATAAAACAGCATCACTTGGTTGAAGTTCATGAACACTTTTCTATAAAATTATATAATCATTATAGCATTGCGTTTCTTTTATCATAGTTCTGGGAATGCCTCTGAAGCAAAGATAAATTGTCATGGTAAAAGAGGAATGGAGCCAGGCTCCGAATTCTATGAAGATGCACCACGTAAAGAATATGTGTTCCGTTAAGGATGAACGCCACCACTCACTCTGTTTAATTAGTCTTTTGTCTGCCACAAGAACATTCTCGGCATCAACAACGATGACCTTTCCATCACGTGGGCCGACTGCAAAGTTATCAAAGCTGACGTCGAGCAGGTACAGGGCAAATTCAAAGTCATTGTTGGTTAGCTGCTCTGCAATGTCCATCAGCTGACGCGCCAAGTCGACCCTCTTCTCCCAGGGTGCGTTGTAGTAGCTCCACAGTTCTTCACCCACGTAGTTGACCGCCACCATGCGCCCACATGCTCCCAAGTACTTAGCGAATGGCCAGCCCTCATCTGATGGAAAGCTCTAGAAAAGAAACAACAACAGCAATCAGAACTCCATGTGAATTGAGAAGAGATGTCCTGGAGTTGGCCTTGTGTAGAGCAGGCAGGCACATAAACGGAAACAGCCAGTTTGCCTAGAAATACAGAGGGTACAATATAAATTGAACACTTACTGACAGTATATACGCGTAAATCCATTGCCTAACACAGAGACGGGAAAAAAAGGAAAATGCCTTTTTTTTTTCTTTTTTTTTTTTAAATCAAACACAGCAACACAACGTTGCAAGCCTTGGGTAATTTTGACACACCATTCTAAGCACTACAGTGAAAAACCTGCCAAAGGATCAAATGAAACACAGCCAGCACTGGATACAACGGATTAAATAAATAAGAGCCAGTTTGTGTTGAAGCCTTACAGGTATAAGCTGATGTACACTCCCCGTGCTCAGTGATTTCAGAGAACTAATAGGAGGTGATTTGTGGTAGCAGGAGTTAGTAGGTAACCCTCAAATGTTGTGATGCAATAGTGGAGTGATTTCATCTACCGCATGGTGCTGGCTAACCAAGTTAATAAAGCTTGGGTATACTGACAGCAAATCACTGTTTTAGATGTTTAAACTGATAAAATATTGAATAGATACGACTAGCAGAAATGCAGAGTAACTGATGCTACACAACAACCTGATCTTTCTTAAACACTGTTGGTTTTTTTTATAGCAGCTTCAGTATATCCTGACCCCACAAGCCTTGGCCAACCACCCTCTTTCAACGTCTTGCTTTTGTCCTTCTCCATTATGACCTCAAAACAACAAATAGCCAGAATACAATGAAATAATCACCAAGGCTATATTCTAGCATAATGATACCAAGCAATACCAATATAACAATAGCTAAAAAGCCTTTTTGGCAGCTGTAATGCTGCTACTGATAGAGAACCAGAACAACTCATATTTTTTTCTTGGTATCAGTAGCCCTCTGAAACCCCGGGATATCATGTACATGGCTAAGAACACACCGCAGCGTTGGAAGGTGTAGTGAGAATAAGACTACCATGTCTCATAGTGGATATTTAATATCTCACTTGCTCTCAGCATCTTTAGTTAGTTGGTTTTTTTTTGTTTTTGCATGGAAAATCCACTTCAAAATCTAATGAAATACAAATCATTACAACATGATAGTTACCATAACACAAATACAGTGGCTTGGCATATAAAAGTGTGTGAGAAAAAGAAGTTCAATGAACTGAAACACCTATGCAACTATTGTGTATAATTTTATATAGGACACCAAACTATGTTGGCATTGCATTCCTTTATAACATTTTTTGAAAAAGATTTAATATGCCAAGAGCACTGAAGATGAAAGCATCTGGTTCCCTTGCTTTATATAACATAACATGCGAGGGAACCAGATGCTTTCTTTTAAAGGCACAACCTGTATGTGCCTTAAAAGAAATCCAACAAAACAGTTCTTGACATGCTATTAGCCTAAGGATAAATGAATTTTCGCCTTTATGAACAAATCATGACAGATAGACATCCGTTAAGATTATGGGACTCCATTTGAATGGTGTACATCTGAGAAATGTTTTGTTACAATTTTACATTTAGGAGAAGTTCCAGCACCATGGAGGATGCACAAAAAACAACATACCCCAGTCTTTGTTAAATCTATTTCCCTGCAGCGACCCAATCAATGAAGGGCCGAGCAAGAGTCAATCAACAAAGACCTTCCAATTTCCAGCCACCCGTCAGAGTAAGTCATCCTCGGTAGTAGAACTGTTTATTTCGAAATTCCCCAAAAAGGTCCAGTCACAATAACTTTCTTTATGTTTTCTGTTTAAAAAAATGTGAAAGAAAAACAAATCAAAAATGCCAGTGGTAGTTGGAATAATAGAAAGGAAAACGATGTATGTCTAAATTCAAGGTAAAGTTAAAAAAAGAAGATAATTCCATTTAACATTTGCAGTTGGTACAGACACAATAGATTGATGCTTGATCATCTGCTGGCACATCTGCATTAGGCCTGCTGCCCTTTGACCCACAATCAAACTTCACATCACATTTTGTTGTAGAAAATCCAAGCAGCTCTTGGTTTTGTTGACACAACTTAGCTTGTCCAATGTAACTGCAAAACTGGATTTATGAAAACACCATCCGCCCACTCTCATCCCTGAAGGGTGGGCGGATAGATGGGAAGAGTGGTTGAGGGGTGGAGGACAGAGTACAAGACAGGGAAAGTCAGGGAATGTGATGAAGACAGCAATGAGAAGAGACAAACAGAGTGTCTTTCATTTCTCTGCTTCAGTGGACAGGGAAAATAAACCAGCAAAGACCTGGCTGCTAAACACATCTCCTTCTTTGTTGTCAGTTTGCTGCAGAAAAAGGCGCAAAAGTAGAACAGCAGCAGATTGGATGTTTGGAGGTGTAAGAGGCAGGATAAGGATGAACATCCTAAGGCTACTTGTAGACAGTGAACATCTGTTATCAGACGGTTCAGCCCTCATCTGCAGTTTGTATATACAAGCTGTTGATCATTCTGTGGAAGGCTCTTTCAGCTGTGTCAATATCTGGTCTCTTAACAGATAAACTTCATATTATTTTTATATAGTCCTGGGATCCGTTTGATACAGAAGGGTGGTTATGAACAACTGAGCAATGAAGTCAAACACGTTGAAATGGTCCCCCCAATCATTTGCCCTCAGCTTTATGTAAATTAATAATTCTGCACACGTTATCAACAATTACACGGAGATGAATTGGCGGGTGGAGGGAGGTAGCCCAATACTCTGTCCACAGAAGCTTATCTGCACTGACCTGAGAAGTATTTGGTGTGTGTGTCATTGCAGAAGTTTACAAGCAGATTCCATGTGTTATGCACTGTACAAATGTTGAAGGTACGAAGCCTCTGATTGCATATACTGTACTGAAAACTCTGGGAAGTACAACATCTGATCACTTCTTGTTGTTGTCACTAGACTATTCAACTTTTTGTCAAATATTTGTCATTTTTTTTAGGGTTTCTCTTGAAATTCAGTGTCATGGCCAAACCTTTTAAGACAAAAACTTGTTGAAGACTACCTAGCTCTGACTTCTAAAGGTAGCTAACTCTGACTAATCCAGCCTAAAAAAAGTAGAGGCAGACCACAACAGTAGCATTGACTGGGGATGTTTGTGCTTTCCACTCCCCCTCCTTTAATACAACAGACACACTGCCATCCTCTTGGGGGGAGATTGGAGTGGGTTGAAATGAAACAGGGCCACAGACAAATGGGCAGCCTCTTGAGAAGAGGATGAAACGAATAGAGCGAAAGGCACAGGAACACACACCTGCGTCCCGACATCTGCTGACAAAGACATACCCTTCCACTGGACCACTTGGGGGAGGGCATAGGAGTGTGTGAGAGTTCGAAAGAGGTTCTTTGTGTGTGCGTCCATACACACATGAGTGTGTGTCTATGTGAAATTGTATCCCAGTGCATGTGAATGAGAACATGCAACGTGACTGGGGCTGATAACAACCTCTATTCAGGGGCCGGGTAAACATGAGCAGCTCCCAAGATATTTCCTTGGCTGCCCAGGAAGAACACTGGTCCATCAAGCACGCATACACAGATACACAGATGCAGCGACACAGACATATGCGCACACACACGGCAGACAGAGCCGTGCTTTTAGAATGAAACACTTAAAAAAAAAAAAAAAAAAAAAAAAAAAAAGAGAAAAAAAACTACTTGCTTTTATCCTAAAAAAAAAATAATTAAAGCAAAAAGAAAAT
>CAAKHD010007663.1:128663-141502 GCA_901007705.1 Fistularia tabacaria
AAAAAATGCGCCCAACACGGCAGAAAAAGCCGGGGTTTTAAAAGAAACACTTAAAAAAAAAAAAAAAAAAAAAAGAAAGAACGAGAAAAAAAACTACTTGCTTTCATCCTGCAACCACAACTACTTACAGCAGAAAGGAAATTAGTAGTTTGCCACAAGAGTGTTTCAAGTGTGCAGCTTGTTAAAGCCCCGGGAAGGGTGTGGCATAAATTCTCCACATTTTCTGACCTAAACTAAACCCCTCCACTTTATAGCATGCAAGTTGGAACAAGACTCAAAAGTCCTGGGGATCAAATGGTGAAGGTGAGGAAGTGAGGAGACGTGTTCAGTCTGACACAAGTTAAAAAAAAACAAAAACAAAAGAAAAATACAAAAAAAAAAATACTTTGAACCTTGATGTTGAAAAATGAGCATTATTCCTCCGGTTTATCAAAGAAGCTTAGCATCAAGGAGTCACATCTGCTCTGTTGGGCTAGGACTGCAGAGCAGTTTTTGTTGATCTAGTGAGTCTGGAGGATTCGTGGTGAGCCCCGTCTGGCATTTTGGGGGCCATTTAAGTTTAAAATCCAGTCGCTTAGTCTGCAGTAAGAGCTGAGGCCCCACGGGGGAACTGGCCTTAACTCCTCACCCTGGCACACATGCTACCCTTTTCTTCTTTTTGCCTTTTCTCATGCCTCTGATTCCTACTAAACCCCTTTTCCTGCTTCTCTTTGTTCCACCCAAAACCTGTAAAACAGTGCCAGTGATGCTGTCTGTTACAGACGCGGGAGCCTAAAATGCTGTGTCAGAGCCCAAAGCTGGGGATCACATGTGTGTGCTGAAAATGGGTAAGGAATGGGGACGGAAAGTCTGTAACTGACTTTAGAATGACCCTGCTTTTTTCTTTGCAAGACACGTCTTTGAATTCAATGAGCAGTACCTAGGAGTACCGTTCAGAAACAGTAACGTTGAGTAAATAGTCAAGCATAGCAGTCTTTTATAGTCTTTGTAAAAGTCTCTGTACAAGCGTGGAAATGACAAAAAAAAAAATCTGAGTGGAAAAAACACGAGAAGGGGGACAAATATGGAAGGAAAGACATACATGTAATGCTGTGAGCAAGGACAAAAAAATAGGTTAGCCGGGCCTTTGCTTTGAGCCAGGTTCTCCTGTGTAGAGAGTAGGAAAGGGGATGATGAATAACAGCCCAAGAAGATGCTGCTCATGGCTGCTGTATTGATGCAAATTGAAGTAAAATTCAGTACTGACCTGAATCTGAATCAGAGAACCGAGCACCCATAAATCCCCGCTACTGCAAGATGAGGAATGTATTAAGTCATTGGCAACGATGTTGACTCAGTCTAGGTGGTACTGCCGCCCACACGACTAGAGAGGAACCCAAGTGAATCTTGGCCTGAGACCTGAGCACTGCGGGTTTGAGGCCTACATCAAGGGCTAAGTATTTCAGAGCTGGCAGCAATTTTTTCAGGGGCAGCGGAGTACTGCAGAGAGCAGTGTGGGAATTTAACTTTCTTCAAACAGCAAAGGAGCTTCTGGATTCCACATACAACTCTTTTTTTTTTGCTTTCGTGTGAAAGAAACAATGAATTCAATGCAATTTTCTGGGAAATCACTGAATTAATACCGGTATCTTGGGACTGTAACTCTGGTTATCCATGTATTTGTGTCTTCCTTTCTCTCAGCTTATGTGTACTGCAGACTTGCTGACATAAGGAGTTGTTTCAGTTACCACTTAATACTTTAACTCAAACCTTAACATAAATGTTTTATGGTTGAGGCAATGTGTCTTAAATGTGTGTTTCTAAAGCGCACCGGCATCGGTTTCAATTGAACTCAATTAGAAGTAGCTGACAGTTTTAAGAAATAGCACACAGAACGGTATATTTTAAAAATAAACTGAAAAGGTATTATGTTACTTGAACATTTTGTAGCACATTTTACTTTGGCAATTGAGAAGACAAAGTTCTCATATAAAAAACCTCTATCACTCCACTCCATGGATAAGAAGGTTTAGATACTAAGCAATAGTCTTTGTCGCGGATTTTGTTTGAAAAATATAATTTAGAAAGGTTGATACTGTCATTTTCAATTTGGGGATTTCCAAATATTTCCTTCTCAGTCAATCCAATTACATTGATAGAGAGCTTTCCACATTCATTTGAGGGTACATTTCATGTTCCAAAGTTTAACTCCACCATTTTTAAAACACAAGGCCTCTGCGTATTAACATTTCATTAAACTAATTATACCTGTGGGAATAGTTCTCTTTACAGGAGCATGGACTGTATTTCAAAGAAAATAAGACTGGCCTCATAGGAAACATTCAAAATAATAATAAGAACCATTCAAAAAATGAACAAATAAAAATAGAAAAATAAAACCCTTTTTTCAATAGTCACTTTTATCAAAGCAATTGCTACTAAAAGTCAAAACTTCTGATGATAATGATGAATGATTTATCTTTTCTGTCGATTTGAAAATAATGTACTTGTACTATATCAGAAGCTGCATGTCAACCACATCTTTTATTTGAAATATTTCTGGGATTACCAAACGTATAAGATTTGAAATGAGTAATTAAAAAAAAAAAAAAAATCTTGGATAACTGAGCCCCCTTCAAGAACTGAGGATTTCGTCTTCAAGAAAAGGTTTCCTTTTTTTATTTTAAACAAGGTTAGAAAATAGGTTTCAAATGTCCGACTACACACATCACCAACAAAAATTGACACAAGCAGGACAAAGAACTATTTAAAAACCCTCAGCTTTTGTTAATACTTCCAAAAGTCGGTATGAATCCACATGGAAATCTTTATGAATCCAAAAGGAAACTCAACTAAAATACAAAAGACATATCTTCTGAAACGTGAATAACAGGGCACTTTTAACAATCTTTTTATAAGTGCATTTCAAATAGGCTACTATTAAATCATATCATTACACAATTCAATTCATTTACTCCACCTATACTGTAGTGAGGTAATCGATGGGGTTAGAAGCATCCAATGAACCTACTGCATGTTTCAGGGATCATGGAAGGAAACCAGAGAATCCGAAAGAGACCTACGCTGACACGGGAAGAACATACAAACTCCTCACAGAAAGGCCCCCCTAAAGCCAGGAACCTTCTTGCCATGAAGCGGAAATGCTAACTACTCTGTGCTACTCATTGAAGAAAACAAACAAAAAAAAAAAAAATCCTCACTCACACAAGCACCGCTCAGGATTCTGACGCAGCGCCAAATAAGTTGGTCTTAATCTTTGGTTTAAAGACACCACCAGAGTAGACCTGCTTGATTCCAGCAGGCAGACTGTTAAATAATGTTGGTGCACAAAAAGAAAAAGCCTTCAGCCACCAGTCAGGCTTTACAGACCTTGGGGACACACAAAAGACTGGAAGCTTGGGAGGACTGTGTATATCCAGGCAAATATGACTCCAAGAAAAACAGAAAAGATGGTAAAATGCCACTGACCATTCCATAGGTGAGAAGCAATGCCTTAAAGTCTGCTCTCGCCCGAACAGGGAGCCAGTAGAGAGAGGCCAGCACCGGTTATGTGTTCAAATTGACTTGCTCCGGTCAGAAAATGGGCTGGCACATTCTCGACAGTTTGCAGGCTTAGGACACTCTTCTTCGGCAATCGGATAAAAAGGACAATACAATAACCGATGTCACAAAAGTGTGGATTAAGATTTCTGTCTCCTTTAAAAACGAGACAGGTATGATTTTAGATAGGATTTTAAAAATGGAAGAAAGCCACTGTGGTGACCTGTTAATATCAAGGTCTGAGGAAAGCATCCTTTCAATGACCAAAACAAGCTCTGTCTGTCATTGGCCTAAGAAAAAACAGTCGTCCTAGGACTGTGTGAAATTTACTTTCATTGAAAGCTTCTTTTTTTTTTTAAATTACAATTATTGTTATCTGTTTAACCCTCTGTTCACTTTAAGACTGTTCTGTAGATGATTGCATTGAGGACTGTAAAACGAAGGCACTGTCACACTGCACTCCTAATGTACACAGTGTGTCAAATAGTGAGTCCACCTATTCATCAACCAGTTGCAAGGATGTAAGTAGTTTGACTATTTCTGCTGGTTTGTCTTATTCCATACAGACACTGTCTGCTGTATACTGTACCTTAGTATCATTATATCTGTTCTATAGTTCTCAAACCAGCACAGACATATGTTCTGCGTGCTTGGTTTTCTTTAACTTCAACTGTTTAAGCGACTTGGACATCAAGATAGTTATAGGAATATGCTTTGCTCATGTACAGTGTTATGTTGCATCAACTCAGGATAATGTTATCGGAATTGACATATTTATCTCACTTCCTTCTGAGAATTGCCCCATTTGTTTCCGAACACCCACTCAGTGTTTCACACACCCTGTTTTAGGTTCGACATTGTTGACTGACAATGTTCCTTTTCTTATCATAGAGAACAGCAATAATACTTGGTTTAATTGTTAATTTGTGTTGGCACTATTTAAAAAGTTAAAGCTCATCGCACTCCAATTGCATAGGTTAACAACCTGAATTGATCCCTTAGGATGAAAGTGACTTTTTAAGAATTTCTCCAGTGAGTCAGGCATGTCGTTGTCTGAACGTGACAAGACTGTTCCTCATGGAAATCAGCAAAATACAGGTAAAATTTGCTCGTGCTGAATCGTTTTATCCCGAACCAATATTTTATTCTAAAATAAATGAGCATATGAGAAGGAAAGGGCATTTGTGTCTGGCAATTGGCCAGAAGCTAAATCTTGCCAGGAAGTTTCTTGCATCAATTTAGAAAGGTCTCTGACGGATCGCATCACCCACACATACCAATCCTTCCTCTCTCTGCATTTGTCAAGACAGCAGGACATCAATATTAAGTTCAAACCAATACAAGCTTCTTCTGATTAGTCATGGTAAAAAAACATGTCAAATAATTAAGCTAATAAGGAGTTTTTAAAAATCAAAAGGAGAGATGCTTTAATTTAAATTTAATTTAATTTAAAAGATTAAAAATATTGTCGTCTGAGAAACATAATGCTCTTGAGCTGCATCCTAAAGAGACTGCTGTCACTAGCTCAGCACTCCCACTGCCTGTAAAGGTAGTCAGGCCTGAGGAGACCTTGCCTATGAGGAACAATCCCATATCTCACATTGTTGACTTAAATTAACATACACAAATAAAGTGATTCCAGTAATGCCTTCCATTTAAACTTGTGTTGATGTGTTTTAGGAATTCAGGCTGTAACACAAGGCCTTCAGCTCCCCAGGGGACACAGATACATACTGGATGGGTTGAAAATTTTGGGCCCTTTGGAAAAAATTATGAATTGTATTTGACCCTGCAGCAAGGTAGAATTCTTTTTGCTCTGGCATTTCACATGTGCTGTTAAAACATGGCATCTAAATGTAATATAATCTGAATTTGACAGCTTGATATATCTAAGAAGCCAGCATCTAGCAATACAAGGACTATCTACCTGCATATTGAGTCACAAGATGTCACTCCCCCGGTTTTGTTTACAAATAAACATTTTCAATGTCTTGGCCCACCAGGTGGCAACAATGCACTTCCTTTGTCTAGTCTGCCAACATTTCAGAAAGGAATTAACACAATGCGAACTGGCCTTTGAATGAGCAAACCTTGTTCGGCTGAGAAAACCAGAGCAAAGAGAACATTTAAAACTCCTCAGAAACATAATCCACACCCATTGTTCAAGTGTCTGGACAAAGGGAACTCTCCTGTTGACATAGACATGGGGTGTGCTATAACCAGAAATTCTTTGAGGATAACACAGAAATAGACTTCAATATCTGTTACAAGTTGAATTGTTCCTTGTGGGGAGTGGGGGTTGTTTAATATGTGCAGCACTGATGCGATAATACCCTCCACTCAGTCAAATATATGCTGTGACAAATGCAGCCGGCTACATGCTGCTTACCAGATACTTTGGAAGACTAGCAAACATGTTTCTTTTCAGCAAAAGCTTGTACTTCTTTCAGCCTCTGAATAACCCACCCAGCTCATTTCAGTTTCAAGAGCAACCGTGTTTACAAATGCACCTCAGCAGCATTGAGCTTTGCCATTGATCATAAACTTTAGCTTGTTGTATTCATTTGGGTGTCAGGATAAGCAATATCACTTATTTTCCAGGAATGTGAACTACATTACTTAACTGAGAAGTAATATTAAATGTATTTATATTTGGCATCTCCTCGATCTGAGAAACATACTGGGAATCAAATCTGAATCTCCTTTAAAAGGTAGACTTAAGCCATGCATTTAATGTAATTTATAGATCAGCCTTGGCTTTTGTGACATAAAAAAAATGATGAATGCTTTCACATCGGTCTAATTTGGTGGCAAAGCGTGCACTGTGCAGTCTATCCAAATGATGCACTGCGTGCAGTGTATGCACATTCGCGTGTGAGGGATGTCATATAACAGGTAATGTTAAAAATATATAACATTCTTTGCACGCAAATGAGAACATAATAGATCTGCATCAAATTATTCAAGAGGCCTGTTAATGTCAGCTCTAGCATTAAAATGTGTCTCAATGTTTCTCCAGTGAACACTTTAGATTGGATACCACTTCTCACACAACATGTGCGAATAGAATAAAGTATATTTATTTATGAGGACCAAATGCACCATTATATATCAACTCCATTTCTATAATTAATTCCAAATCGATAGTGGGTGGTAAGCTTTTCATTGGGTAGCACTCTTGTCTCACACTGATGAGGTCCCGGGTTTAAGGCTAGCTATGGAGAGTTTCCACCTACAGTTTCAACACATGCAGCAAGTTAACTGACACTAAACTGACTTAATGTGTTAACACGAGTGTGAATGGTTGCATGACTATAGGCCGCCATGTGATTGACTGATGCCTGAAAATTACCTCCCATCTTGCATGTTGTCAACAGGGTTTGGCTCAAGACCCCCTTCAACCCTGTGAGCAGGATGAATGGTGTAGATAATGGCCGGACAGGCTTATTGCCACTCGAGGCATCCTGTTTCAATGCTCAAGATGATTATATGTTACAACAATTGCATGGTGCTAAAAGCACAACAAATCTCACCCACATTGACATACTTTCTATTTATGTCAATTTATGTTTTTTGAAATTGTAGGGCATTAAGCAATGCTAAAAATATGCCACTATTGAGGGTCAGTAATTACTTCCGCTCACTCTGAGGACATTAGGCAAAGAACTCAGGTGTTATTTACTTTCACACAGAACGTGATCAGAGTTTGATGACCTAAATGTGCGGTGAAAGGGTTCAAATTTACTACATATCACTAAGGATATATATATAAACAGGTTTGAGTCAAGCCAGTGTATCATTCTGAGTGTCTTCACACCTGTGCTCAGTGTTCCACTTGTAATCACTTTACCTGCGACGCATGTTAATGCAGAGACTCTACAAGACCATAGGGGAGTTTAGGTTGCAGGCAGAACAGTTGAACGTCTGGGGGAGGGGAAGGTCTAAGAGAGAACTGACGGACTGCTGAAGGAAGGGGGAGGGGGTGTTTATCCACAGGCATTCACACCTACTCAAATACTCGTTCATGTGTGTGTCTGGAGAGATGCAGGAAGAGAGTATTAAGGTAACACAAGTACACCTCAAGTTCAGTCAAATGGGAGACAACAGCACAAGGTTCTGCCTTGTTGTCCGCGCTAACACACACACACACACACACACACACACACACACACACACACACACACACACACCTTGTTGTCCGCGCTAACACACACACACACACACACACACACACACACACACACACACACACACACACTTTCCTACTCTCCTCCCCCTCCTCTTCTCTGCTTTCCACCAGGGCCTCTCTCCAGTGAGGGCAGCCAAAAGAGAAGAGTTGGACCCAGATATCTCCCAGTCTTATCCTAACAGGATTCAGTCTGTACACAAAGGCCTGTAAGAATAATGAAAGGGTGTTTGGGAGCACTTGTTGCAAGGTTAAGCGGTGTACACAACTTCCTAAAAGCATAACACTCCACCACAACATAAAACAAAAGGTACTAATCACAGACTAGCAACGTAAATACTACTTACCAATGGACATCAGCCACTGGACTGGCATAAAAAGACCGAGGGCTCACACTTCAAGTGTGTGGTGTCTGTGCTTAAATGACAATAGTACCACAAAAGAAAACAAGCTTTGATGCTGGATGTCAGGAGGCTTGTCCAAGATGCCAGGCTTTAAAAGTGCAACCTTCCTGTCAGTGTGATCATACAAAGCTCAGACTCGGCGAGTCTTAAATAAAAAAACGAAAACAAATATTTGACCATGATAGGCTAAACAGTTTAAAATATATAGAATATCTGGTCATTTGAATTAAATACAAAGGAATCAACTCTCAAAGAGTATTTTTTGGCTAAACAGTTTTATAGAGTAATACAACTCATCCTTGAAACCTCACCTTATTGTGGGGGAGGAGTTGGTGTGCTCCTGAATTATCACTGTTCAGGGATTACTCCTCCTGAACTGGGAATGTGTTGGGCTCCCCAAGGAAGAGCTGGAGTGCGTCTGAGTATAGGAACACTTGGGTTAACCTACTCTGTCGGTTTCCATTCTGACCCATTCCTACTTTTACAAACTCAAGCTTTTTTTGATACTTTTAATTCTCTGTTGGCATAAAATTGAGCAGAAATTCATAATATTTATTTTAGTTTTACTTCCAAATTTTGATGAGGTTTGTAATAGAATATGTAGAACCCCATGAAACCAACAGCATACCAAAGAGATATTCTCCGTACGGAAAAATTCAAAGGAGGATTTGAGAATATTTGCTCAAAGACTATGTTTACATTACACTTTACAATTTTGTTAAAACTCTGCTGTCAGAAAGTGCAGAGGGAATTGGTGATAAGGTCATTCATCTCATCTTTCTGTAAGCCTTTCTTCTCCAATTTAGTATCAGTGTCAGATGTCTGTGTTCAGGGAATCGACTGCTGTGTGAGAGTCTTTTTCTGACGAGTGTGTCCAAGTCAGGTGAGGACAAGGTGTGGAATGAGGTGGGTACTGAAAAGGTCCTGGAGAGGTGGTAATAGAAAGAGGTAAAAGGATGTCCAGTAGAGCAAAGATTTCAGTTTGGAAGAGATGAGAGTACCACTGACTGAGTAAACCCCACAGCCTGTCACATCCTATTCTCAGCTTCACTGAGCAAGACAGGGCCGAGGACCACAACGTGAGCGAGCACAGTCACATGATCCAGGCCCATTTACCATGCTCAACTTGGATGGGGGGAGAAGGCCAAATTCAACTAATTTCAGATTTGACCAGAAGTACTACATTCCTTCAAATAACAACTATCATCTGAGAAGTCAGTGAGATCATATTGCCAGAAGACAGAACCAATGAAAGTTTGTACAAGTCTGTCTGGAAAATTAAAAGATTTCATTAGCAGGGCTGTATCTGTTACTTTGAACCCCCTTCCTTGTCCATATACCTAAAGTAATATCAAATTGGTTGGGATGCCAGACAACATTCTTTAGTACAGACAAGGAGCAGCAGCCTGCATGCATTCCAGAGCTTTGCTCTAATCTATGAGTCTGTTACTGCGGCATAATTTTATTTATTTGTTCTTTTTGTGGTTGGTGACACTTGCTTTTGCAGAGACAAACTTGTATGGACTAGCTGTGGTAAGGGACAGTGTTTGTGCGAGACGAGAAGGCCGGAATTTATAAACACAGCAGGGGACAGTTCAGAAAAAAAAAAAAAAGCTTGCGGTTACTCAAGTGCTTTTCAATCCAATTATTTAAGGAGCAATAGATATAAATTAAATGGCACACTTTACTCTTTTGCCAAAGAGACTACCCTTGACGCAAGCAGATCATTTCATAGAAATAATTGTCCCTGTCCAAAGCAACTTTTGAGTGAAATCACAATATTGTTCAGACAGAAAAAAGTAAATAAAATAGATGAAATTACATAAGGTTTCTCTCTATTCACAAGGATTTTCTTGTTTGTCTTCAAAAAATATTTATTCCCCAAAGCAAAGCAAAGTTGTCATCCACGTGACACAGAAATAGGGGGTAGTGCTGTGTGTGTCCTTTTGTACGCAAAGAAAAAGGCATTGTTGGCCAGACCCACAAAAACACAGCAGATTGTTTCCCTCTGACAAAGACAGGCTGGTTTTTCATAGTGAAACAGGGCCGATTTACTGCCTGTGGCTTCAAAAGACTCGAAGCGGAAGCCATTCTAAGAGAGAGTGCAGCTCACTGAGCAGACAGTAAAAATGTTATTCTCATTATTCAACTGAATAAAGCCACAGAAGAAAAAGCCTTAGAGCTTTCCCCCAATGTTGACAAATGAGAAGGAAAGTATTTGTACTAAATATAGAAAACGGAAATCATACATTTCGTGATACTGGCTGCTAAAACTTGCTATGTGTGTTAGCTGTGCTAGCTGCAATGAGTAAAACTCGGCTGACTCAAACATATAAAGGAGTATCTGGCATCATTAACTGCCTGATGACAGTATGGCGCCAGTGCTCTTTTAAGTTTTCACTGTCAAAGCTTGCCCAAAAAGTAGCTTGCTTTTCTGGCGGGATCACAATTTAAAGGAAATCCTCGATAAGGCCTGTAGTCAACAAAAATTAATAGCAGATCTCCTTTATGTAACCTACTTCTCATCATTTGACTCCAGGAGCGCGTTTGTTATTTCTGAATGTGATCTTGAACCATGACTCTCTAAGAAGACAGGAACCTTTTTGTACATTAACACAATAAATGCCTAACATCTGTCACCTCTGACCTACTGTGTATATAAAACCCCAACAGTTCAGGCGTATACCCACAGGTTACAAGTTCAGAATGAGATCAACAATTCATGAGCCCCTGTAAACAAGCAAAGGCTATGCAGAGTTGGGAGTGAGGAGAGCTGTGGACAATGTGTGGGCATGATGCGTGTGATGTCTGTAGCCGTGTGCAAGATAAAGACTGGAAGGGGGTGGGGGGCTGAATCACTGTTCCTCTGACCCGGGTCATAATGGCATTAGAACACTGATGGAATTATCCAGGCAGAGTTTGTGGAGCATAAACAAGTGGGTCAAAAAAGGGAAGGATGACACAGACCCAAAAAATGTGGGAACAAATAAAGGAGGACAAGTATAGTGTGGTCCGGCCAAGCACACATGGCCAATCAGATTTTATAGATTGTCTGAACTAGCTGATCTCCTCTTTTATCCTCCAAAATACCTAGAGGTGTCCTGCCCTATGTGTAAGGGGGTGGGGTTAAAGGTCAGCGTGCTTGTGCAAGTTATTGAATGTCGACACAGGCCATGACCATTGTTGTTCTGTCCTCTCACTAGACACAGTCAATGCCAGTTTGGAATTGGAATTGATTGTCTGCTTGTAAATCACTGAGCGAAGAGGAAATTAAGGAATGCTTATATGACATTCAGTTCTACTTTCCTTCGCACATAATATGACAAAGCAGGACATTAAAACAAAACCATAAACAGGAATATGTGATGATTTTTGCAGTAACTTCAATGCAACGCTGTTTTCTTTTTTTAATCAAGACAAATTGTTAAACTAAATTGAAAAGACAATTGTTAATTCTATGCCGAAATAAAAGGAAAGTGTGCATTTTAAAATGTCTGCTTATTACAGTAATAATAATAATAATAATAATAATAACAATAATGGGTTATATTCTATGAAGTTGAAATGAACATGCTAATAACACTTTTCAGGCTCGTGATCGCTATCCTAGTGCAGTCTGCCACAGATGACAGGAACCCAATGGACAGAGATGTAGATTAAAATTAAAAACAACTTGGACCATTTACAGATGCATTCTTGAATAATTCAAAACTGCCCTACATATAGTGTTAAATATGCAGTATTGCCGCCAGCCAAAATCTCTCATCTTTTGGGAGGCCACATCTCTTAAACCCTTCTTCTCTCTAAGCAGAGACATGTGTATGCTCTAGAGGGTGGACAAGCCAATATAGCAAAGTTTTGGGAGGGTGTAATGTCTCTTATATCTATGGAAGAGGACACCTACCCTGAAATTTAAGAGGGGCTTTGGGGTTGACTGCCAGGCTTGCTTTGTACTGGGGAGCTTATCCTCTGTGTAGCAAAGGCAATCCAGTAACCATGACTTAGCTACTCTATAGTAAGGTTTGTAAAACCTGCGTCAGCGTCGCGTGACTGCTGCAGCCCACTCAGTTGCAGGACTCAAACAAGGTTTGCTGCGCTGCTACATTCCACCACCTATTCCTACATAGCTTTCCTTTCAAAGATCAATTAAATCCCATATCATCCCGCGTTGCATTCAAATGTTCAATTAAAGATAACTTTCCATGATTTGATCCTGCAAATATTTCACATTGAAGAGATTTCGCAAACTGAAACACTCAGGGTTTTCAGAAAGTCTGAAATACAGAAACGGGATATTTTGCCAGCATGTTTGTATTGACATCACATGTGCTATGCGCATGGGATTACAGAACTATTTAACGGTCTCATGTTTGCAGCAAACTACAAGAAGTAAACATAGACAAGGTTCTCAACACTAAACGATGCTCTACTGTAGCGAAGAAATAAGGTGACTTATTATATCTGATACCCAAGATCAGATTCAAATTGAAAACTCAGATGTTTTTTTGACATAAACTAAATGTGTATGAGTCTGGGATTAAAAAATACTTGGTTAAGAAACATATGATAGACATCAAAATGTGTAATACAGATTTCCAGAAAACAAGGAGCTATAACCAGAGGAAACAAACAAAAAAAAAAAAAAAAAAAAAAAGGAAGAAAAATTCACATACCCGTTGTACAAGAGGTTTTGGGTGTAATCCCTAGGC
>CAAKHD010007663.1:141522-270735 GCA_901007705.1 Fistularia tabacaria
AAAGGTAAAAACAAATTTCCAAAAAAAAAGAAAAAAAAAACAAAGGAAAAAAAAAAAAAAAAAAAAAAAAAAAAAAAGGAAGAAACATTCACATACCTGTAGTACAAGAGGTTCTGGGTTGAATGCCAAGGTCATGAGAAGCTGCATTCTCTCAGTGTCCTTGAGGTTCTTGAGGAGGAAGCTGCCTGAGTCTTTGGTCTCAGCATACCTGCGAACCACACGGTCCAGCAGCCTCTGAGAGGGGCAGTGCACTAGGTCTGACCAGCCTTCAACCACCTCAGGAGTGAGCAGGCGAACATCACCATTGATCCGAGCAAATTCAGTTTTGTACATTGCCTGGATGAGGTCACAGCGAGGCCTGCCTGTGGCCCTTTTGCAGATTTTCTGGTCTATCTCTGCAAGTTCCTGGTTGGAGCCCAGTCGTTTAAGCACTACACGGCGAGTGCCTTCCCTGGGCTCACCGTACTGAGCAAAGTAAACATTTTTGACATTAAAAATGTCTAAGAATCGCAGGCGCCCCCACGTTTCAAATGAAACCTGACCATTCATGAACTTGCGGCACCAACTGGTGCCAAAGCAGGCGGGACACTTGTTAAGGTTGATGAAACGTCTGTCAGTAAGCTCATTCTTCTGGAATGAGGCAAACAGGTTGTGGGTGTTCATCAATAAGATGACAAACAATCCAACCACCAATAGGAGCTTCAAACAGCGATAGAGGCGGCCGAGCTTGAGAGGCAAGAAGCGCAGCATGATGTGGACAGGGCAGGGGTCGAGTGGGACAGAGGGGAGAGGCAGCAAGAAGATCGTCAAAAAGCTGACCTCAATGCCTCTCTGTCATAGTGTATGGGGGTAACTTCTAAAGCCAAAGGCAGGGCTGAGGTTGGCACAGCTGCCCCGTGCCAGTCCCTGGCAGAGGCCAGTGAGTCATGTCCTCCGTTCTTTGTGTAAATGAGCAATCTTGAGTCTGCAAATCTGAAATCAAGCAAAAAAGTAAAAGGAACTCAGTTCAGAGCAGAAAGGAGACACAAAGCATTGTTAACCAGATTATGGGTTAATTTAGATCGAGCACAATTAACAGGCTGATTGCGTTTCATTTTGCCGGGGCAAAAAGACTCCTGACCGAAGTGAAATATATTTTTTATATACACATACGTACACATAACATGTTGATTTATTTGGGTTTTTTTTTAAACTAAAAGGACAACCCTATTTTAATTAAAAAAAGGCAATCATATCTATATTAATGTGCCCCACGCTGAAAGCCAGCTGCTGAGACAGACTAATTTGTTTACATTATTGGAGGCCCTGACAAGGTGGTTTGGCGCATGGCGGCTGCTGCCGTCACCAAAGCGGTGAAGAATTGATGAGGATTTAACTGAAAGTGCTTCAGTGAAACTAAAACTCCTTCTTGCAGAGTGTCCAAAATACGTTATGTTGGTTGATTCTTCCATCTTGGGTTTTTTTTTGTTCTCGAACTTCCCATCAAGAGCGCCAATAATTTCCAGGAATAGTCCATCTGGATTAAGTTGGTTCAGCATTTGACCACCAATCTGTGCCATTGAGTGGAGTTGTGGAATTTCAAGTCATTGTGCTGTATGCATGCGTTGACATTTTTCTTTAAATTAATTATGCAAATAATGCAAACCTAGATCAACACGTTAATTTTAATAGCCCTAGTTATTAGTCCCATGATCGTTGGCAACATAATAAAAATGGTAAATTTCAATTTTCTCCAGTTGGACCTGCACCTTAAAACCCCTAATCCAAAATACATGGCTGGGCTTATTAAGTAAAGAAGTAGATTCGTGGCAAATAACATGGTCACATACATTTCATTTGCTGAAGATATTTCCTTACTTCTTGAGCAGATTCTGGATGGCCTGAAGCCAAAGCAATTCACCAGACTGTGTCAGTGCGAAAAAATTCTCACTAATATACAATTCAGTGGTTACAAGGATAAATAAAGGAAATTGAGAAAATAGTGTCAGTGGTCCAATTAAAAACAGTCAATATAGAACATCATTCCCTATGAAGTTAGTTGGTGTGAGAGAGAAGGATACAGAGAATAGGACGAGATGGAGAAGGTTGATTCGCTGTGGCGACCCCTGAAGGGAAAAGCCGAAAGGAGAAGAAGAAGATAGAACATCATTCCCATGAATTCAAATCAAAGTATACAACACTTTGACATATCAACCAAAAAGGACATCATTTAACGGCAATACTGGTAGCAAGCACTAGAAGACTAAAAAGAAAACACAACTCAAAAATGTAATCTTTTTCACTTCTATTTTCAAATCAAAGAATCTGACTTTGCATTGTTAAGAGAATCACATTCGGTATGGTTGACCTTTGATCACAGTTGATGTGCTCCGTTTGAATCACGCTTTGAAGCAGCTTCTTTGAAAATGGCTGGTGTCACTAAAATCATGCTCCTGGTTAAGGGAGGAAAATCTGGAATGAGCACCTCCATCAGATGTTTTTGTAGGTAGAAAGGGGCACAATAAAATTGAGAAATAGAGGAAGGATGAAACCACGCTTATTTTGGGTAAACAGCCCCCCAACAGCCTCATAAGCCTATCAGAGTTTTTGTGACAAAATCTAAAAGCTCTAATCTGCTTTTCAGCAATGAGTCTTCTAAGTCTTATAAGACGCTTTAAATTTTTGAAAAAAAAAAAAAAAGTAAATGACTCTGGCCATGCAAATTAGCGATCCTCAATTAGAAGTCATTAGGACATGCCAATTAGAACTGCTGACTACAGAGGGCAGAGCTAAAGAAATGCACACACAAGTGTGACTGGTTACTGTGTGTGTGTGTGTGTGTGTGTGTGTGTGTGTGTGTGTGTGTGTGTGTGTGTAAGATGTAGGGTTACTTGATTTGCTTTCAGCTCAAAACAGTTCAAATGTGTGAAAGACACAGAAGCTTGAGGCGTCCAAGTGAGCGGTGGCTGTGACACATGCAGCTGTAGAGTGCAAGATAAGAAACTGAATACATTAGTTGTCACACCTCTGAAAAAACTTTTAATAGATCAGGTATTCATCGCTTATGTAAAAATAGACTTTGTCCTAAGAGGGGAACTAGACGCCCAAATTACGTCTTACGTTTTTTTTTTTTTTTAAAGCACACAATATCTTTACATTTTTATCTCAACAATACATCTAAACTGCAAGCAATTTAACTTAAGAACATGTATACAGTATTCTTCCTTATGAGATGAAATAATAACGTGTGAGGCTGTTACTGTAGATCTTGACCAAGAAAAAGCAATCTGTACAAAACCAAATGGTCACAGTAAATCTTAACTGTAATGTCATACTATTTCCCAACGCATGGGATGAATTTGCTCCATCTTTATAATGCCCTATCTATCTCAATGTACCACCTCTGTATCAAACACAGTGACGTCAGTCAGGGAAATCTACAAAAAGATAAGGCTCAACAGTCACTGCACACTTTCTTCTTTTCTGCATCAGGCTTCAGAAATTATTTTCTTTTTCTCCATAGACCTTTTGGGAAAACACGGATGTAAAGAGTTTTAAGTCTGGAACAACAAGCTTCCATATGAATCATTGCCATAGAATATGTGATTCTAGGTGAAAGTGCAAGACTGTGAACATTAGTGCAAAATAGATGCAAAGAAAAATTCTACATAAATTACACAATATCATCATCTAATACACAGAAACGCCGTATTGTGAGTGTAAAAGCATGATGTAAGCAAAAAATAGTAATTATTGACATACCTGACTCAAATAGTTTCATATTTCATGAGATTTAATCTAGAAACAGCATTTGAATGAATTAGTGCGAGTTAATAAAAAGAAAGAAAAAAAGTTCTGAAAAAAAAAAAAAAACAATTTCAGCAAAATGCATTCAGCATATTAAATGAGCAACAACCGGATAACATTTCTGTTATACCCATTGAGGGTGGGCTAAGAAGAGTAACATATTAAGTTGCTGATTCAAACTGCCCAAAATATTCACCATAAAACAGGGAATGAAAGCTACATTGTGACACAGCAAACAACAAATGTGGGTTGAAAATAAATGATTGCTTGGAGGGAAAACAATATTTTATTACTAAAGTATATTGAATCAAATGCCATTTAGTGTTTGATAGAACAGACAAAAAATGCTGTCAACATCTCAGGAACAGAGAGATTTAACCAGGATTTGCAAAGGCTCAGGGGGGACGAAACACGACCCCAGCATGGCAGACAGTAAGTCACGGAAGGCTGGAGCAAGCTCCAAACACCACCTGGACACAGCAGAGTAATGAGATGCACAAGCAGGCGGCTAACAAGCTAAAACATAGCTTCTTCCTTCTCTCTGGAGGAAGTGTTAAGCCTCAATTACCTATGGAGCATTACCTGGATGATGTCAATGACCGTACTAATTGGTGCAGTGACAGAATAGGCAGCAAGCAGTATTTTGTCTTAGCTAATGAGACAACAGAAGTCTAAAAACGCTTATAACAATAATAAAATATATACAATTAAATTTACAAATATGCCATTGTCAATGACTAATTATCAAGCTGCACATTGAGATCAATCTAAAAGTACAAGAAATAAAATGCCGCTTTCGTTTTCACAGCCTGCTGCTGCTACTAAAAGCACAGATAAAATATGAATTAGACTAAAACATTCTGCTTTATTGGAAAGATGACATGGTAATTAAGATGTGGATCATTTTCTTTGGTAATTACCTCACTAAAGTGCTTCTTGAGAATATTATACAGTACCTGCAAATCATTTAGATCACTCCCCAATCATCTAATGCTATATACCACTCTGTTGCTTTTGAGGTTAACAGAACATGCAGAGAGAAAGGAAGATATTTGTTCAAGATTGCCTACTCATAGTTTTGGAAAGGGTAAAAGTCACTCAAGTTTCCAAATCAAATTCAGATGATCTGTTTTCTCTCACGGATGTTTCCCATGCAACTCAATCAAATTTAAAGCAATGTTTTGTTTCGGCAACTTGTGTGCCGAAAAGAAATATCAGTGTCCTTACAGTCGCCCACAGCTTTCACTTCTCTCCTTGATAAGCATGAAAAAAGGACACACAACAACAAGAGCAGAGCCATGTTAAGTATAAGTACTAAATTAACTCTCATCATATAGTGCCACAGCCAAAAGTGGGGTAGGAAGTTTTTCAGCATACCCACTCTACAAAGTACAGCGGTAAGCACGAAAGAGAAGCAAGGAAAAAAGGGCAAATCAAAGGATGCCTCACTCCTCATGCATAGGAGATGAGTCTTGCGTTCAAAATGCTCCAAGTTTGGCAGATGTTAAGAGCCGCAAAATGGCTCATTACTGGGACAGGAAAGGCGCAAGATGAAGCAATAAGCCCCATGTTGGCTTAAAAGGGAATGACAAAGGTCGACACAGCAACATGACATTATAATATCCTAATATTTCAACTTTTATTAAACTTAAAATTTTGACAGAGTAACCTAGATAAGACAGACTGTTGAAAAATAATTTTCCTCCTTGAATTATCTTTTCCACTTCTCATGGCTGCATGAGGGCCGGGCTACTCTGAGACAGAGCAATTTTCATCGCTGAACTTTTGACACTCAGAAGTTGAGCCACACATGACCACAACTGATGAATAAAATGTTAAAAAAGAGAGAAAAAGAACAAGGAGAGAAATAAAAATGGAATAGAGTCACTGTTTTGGGGAAGTACAGGACACAAAGCACAGCACATGAACGCAGAGGAGCTGCAGGCAGACAAGAGGCCGTCTGGTAATGGGGAGGTTGCTGCTCCCCAATCCAGATTGTGATGAAACTATGTTGGAGTTTCCTTGAGCAGGACACTAAACTCGTCTCTTCTAATAAAGAGGATGGTATCTTGCACAGCAGCCACTGCCATCTGTCTATGAATGTAGCACTTTTAGTTCTTACATAAATAAGCCCCATTTTAGCGCTTCCACATAAACACATGATCGTATTTACTAGCATATACTGGGATGGCTGTACTGAAGGATCAGAAAAAGCTTCCTTTAGCCTACCCCTCCTCCAATTCAATGTGAGGCTGTAGCTGCCAAGGTTATCGATTTAGAGAGTCAATAATGTTTGATCACAAAAACATTCAACCACGGCCAAATTGCCTCAGTACGGCAAACAGATATACAGTGATGGATAGCTACAAATGACAGTAACATTTCAATACCTAATTTAGAATGAGGTGTTCAGAATATAAACACCAATTAACAGCATCCCTCATGAACATTAATCTGTTCATGTCTGGTCCAAACTGAATGCTAAAGGTTTTAATGAGAATATCAATTGTAACAGCTTTGTGCCAAACTCTCACAGCTGTCTGGGCACACTTGAACTGAGACTTGTCATTCAACAAATAAAATGTTTGTTTGGTCCAAACAGTTGCCCATTTCACAAACCAATATCACTCCAGAAATGTTTCCTTGAAATACATCCAAATCAGATATTACGGTTTTAAGAAAACAGAATAGGAGGGCACCTAGACACTGAAGACCTCTTCCAGAACAAATGTTAAAAAAGGTTATTGCTGCCTTTATGTGTTGTTTTTTTAAAACAAAAATATATGTGCATGCCTCAAAAATGTCACTTGACTTTTGTGGTTGGTATGTTTTATTTTCCAATTAGCACACCGTATCTGTTCTTTATTTTAAGTAAATCACATGTTAAGTGAATATATCATGTATTTTTTGTTCAGTCAGGGCTTTCAGTGTCATAATAACAACATTTACATATGATGCTGAACTTCTGCTGACTAAAGTATTTCTAATTCTCCTAAAAGGTCATAATTCCTCTGCAACACAATATCCAAAAATGACAACATACCTTGTAAAAATATCCCATAATTTAGAGAATTAGTCAATCACAAGTCATCTTTACGGATATAGATAATTGCTTTTGTTGACAAATATTTATAAAATCTGTCTTTGCAGTCATCAAATAACAGAGGTCATACTGCATCCCAAGGGAGATAATTCTCTGTTTTTACTTCAGGAAGTGTAACGGATTTATAAATCTTCAGCCTAAGTAGTGGCTTCTTTCTTTGACCCATGCAACACCCTTTCAAAACATTCATTTGAAATAAGCGGAGAATGTTTGAAGACAACTGAGAACAAATTAAACTATAGTAAAATAACAAAAAAAAAAAAAAAACAAATGCCAAAAGAGACAGTCCATAACATACACTAACCATATTGATAAAGGTAACAAACTGGAAGTTGGTTTGGAGTGAAATGTTTTTTGTTTTTCTTTAACCTTAACTGACAGATTTTATTCTAAACTAATTTATTCATCTGTTGTGAGGTTCCATCTGCTCTACAAGTGTACAATTCAGTGAGTTTTGAGGTCAAAACAAAAATGAACTATTCCCGTGGGAGCTTTTAAGACACATTTACAAGATATTCATTCCCCTGCTGCGTCTCGAGAAATAGACAAATCAACCACAAAAAGAAGTCCTGAGCAGTATTTTGTGTCATATTTCCCTTGTAAACTAACCTTGCAGATAAGCTCTGCAATTTCCATTCTGTTTTGTAAATATTAATTTAAGCAGCTACATCCTATTCATTAGAAATTCCTTAGGACTTATATTAAGCTTTGTGTGGACCAAACAGTGGGACTGTTGTGGTAATTTGTTTTTCCTTGAAGTTCCGACATGTAATCCTTATTACAACGACACTTTTTTATGGCCAAGTCAATTTAACTATTATTACAAATGAGCCTTTCCTTCCTGTGCCTGTGCCTGTCTATCTACTAGACAAATGGTTGGAACTGATGTTCTTACATGCCAACAAGCCAGGCAAATACGGAGCAAATCAATTCAATTCAAGTCCGGGCGAACACATCGAGGTACGTCAGTTGAGAAGTCCACAATGTCAATTATATAAAAAAGAAAGGGCTGCAAAAACAAATCTCGCTGATAGAATAGGGAAATTACCAAACTCATTTTACTGCCAAATCACATCACTTTGTTTGCGCTGCATTCAAAAGAAAACACAGGGTTAAAGGGACTGCACATGTTCTCTGTTCCTTATCATCGTTTGACTGGAAGGGTAAAATTAAGCATATGACGAGCGGCTGGACTGCTTTTTCCTACAGTGTACATTGGGATTCAATACACACAAAAAGGTATTTGCACTAATAAAAAACAGTGATTCCTTCCAAGATGACACAGAAGTGGTAATATTAACCCCCATGTCGCTGCCCGGTGGATGCGGGCATCAGATAAGAGTTTGTTGTCGGAAAACACCAAATCTGTCTCGTCCTCTCATCTCGACCGCTGTGACAATTGCCTCGAATATTAAAACAGTTACTGCGAAATTTGCCCGAGTTGATATTTCCTCTCCCAATAGATCAAATCGGTGTTTTGTCTTTTTTTTTTTCCAATGCGACGGACGCAGTTTCACGGAGAGCAGAAGTAACAACTATGAAACAAACCTGTCTCTCACTTTCCGATGTCCCCCCGGTCTCAAACAGCGGCTGCGGTTCGCAAAGCGCTCAGTTGACCATTCTTCAAAGTTGGTTGTTCGGCGGGAGGTGGGATTTATGTGACAAACTGGAATATCTAACCGAGATCGCCTCTTCCGAGCTCCAACCGAGGGGGTCTACGGAGCGAACTCACATGGACTTCCCATTTCTAGCTCCTCGGTATCTAGCCGGCTAACCTGCTAGCTGCTGAAATAAACAGTTGAGATGTCGAGTCTTAACTCTTCATATACCGATTCTTTCCGGCGGCAAAACGTGGTCTTCACCGCAAAAGACACCGTCCTTCGTTTTTCGCCTTAAAGTCCGTACGTGTTCGCGTATCGTTAGTCCCTTCGCAGTCACGGAAACGTCTCCTTTTCTGTCTGCCGCTGGAAACCGCTCACTCCTCTCCAGCTCCACAATGGGTTCTGTTTCGACCCTTTTCAACACCAGCCTTTTAGACTTTACGACACTCGATGTCTGTTTACGGTCTCGGTTGCTAAGCGATTATTCTAATAGTCTCGTCTGGACCGCCACCCAGGCCAAGTTTTTCACAATCTTATTTTTCTTTCTCTTCCTTTTTTCCGTTAATAACTCCCACTGTTATGTTGGGCTCCCGACCAAAAATGACAAAGTGCATCTGAAAGAAGGAATGGAAGAGAAATGTTTCATTTTAACAAAATGATTGCAGTGTGGCAGATGCTAAGTTGGATTAAATGGGTATTTGACCTTTTCGACTTTGACAAAAACTGTAACAGACCCAACATTGAGAAAGCAACAGTACAATGGGACATTTTTGATCAATCCATTTTGCAGACCTTTTGTGTGTGTGTGTGTGTCTGTGTGTGTGTGTGACGACGAGAATGCTAAGATTGTCACCCTCCTTGGTGAGCTTATTTCAAAGGAAAAAACATAACGCCTGAAGCAAATCATAATAAACAACTGACACATTGATCGGCGGAAAACCAATTAAGGGTTATGACTCAATTAAATCAACTCATCTTTGCTTTCAGTTCCGCGGGAACGGTCGAGGCACATTATTTTGTATTTACTGCCATCTGGTGGACAGTTTGGGACTAACTTCTTCGGCGAGCCGAGGCGTTCCCCTCACGATGTAGCGGCATGGAGGGAGTTTGTCTCCCTTTTCCTTTCAACTAACGAAGCAGAAACCGTTTTGAGTTAAAGATGACAAACAGAGGAAAGTGTTTATGATAACGCACAGCATATTTCATAAACAGAAGATTAGATATATTTTACATTTTGTGATAGTGATTATCCCAGGACTTTAGCAAAATCCTGAGCAGATTCAGTATTGATGCAAATGTGAGACCACAAAGTTTTTAATCATCAGTTATATATGACCTATGACCAAATATTACAGGCTTACATTCAGTAAGCACTGAATACACTTTTGAATATTAGTGAGAGAGCTGGAGCTATAACATGTACCCTTGACCTCCAAATGTGCCGACACCTCTTGGTATTTGTGTCCCTCTCCAGAGTGGAAAGTTTTGACACCTCCAGTGACAGTGCTTTCGCAGCTCCGCGTGCTGTCTGAAGAGGGTCCACTTGCAAATCCCCTTTGATGGGATGTGAATGCTGAACAACTCCCTGATGAGATTCAGTGGTGAGACATTTAGCAATCATCGAGAATGATGCTTTTCAAGAATTTTCAAAAAATATCCTTGTAGAGCAACTCCTGAACAGCGAAACTTTCAATTTTATGATTATTGAAAAAAGTTTGATAATATGACTCACCACATTTCTGTTTATATACATATGTATATATATATATGTGTGTGTGTGTGTGTGTGTGTGCGTGCGTGCGTGCGTGCGTGCATGCGTGCGTGCGTGCGTGTGTGTGTGTGTGTGTGTGTGTGTGTGTGTATTTGTATTGTACTTTTTAAATATATGATATCGGTCCTAAAATAAAGTGGAAAAAAAAGATTAAAACAATGGTTAAAATAAGTCTGGTTCTCTCAGACAATCATTTAAAAGTGTGTCCACGTTATATTTGTGTCCTTTAAGAACTGGGAAACAGGAAAGTCTCCCAACTCCCTTCTATTTTGGGAGTTTCAAAATCATCAGAAATGTACCTTGCTACTGCTGTAGCCCTTCCTCCCAGACACCAGAATGGCTATGCGACATATACATGCATCATGAAGACTGGGTCTTTGCTAATGTCATTGAAAGAGTGCTGAAATTGTAGGATCACCTTACATGCCAGACAATCTCTTGCAACCATGATGTAATTTGAAATGTAAGCTGCATCTCTCCAGGACGACTTTGCTGGATTCTGTCAAACGGCAGCTTGGAAATACATATTTTCTGCAGTACAGTAAAAAAGAAACACACCACTCAGTTCCTTGACTTCTCATGGAGGGTGCTTGGCCCTTTTCCTGCCCTGGTCAAGAGAGGCTCCAGAGTAGAACCCAAAACATTAGCCTTATGTTGAATTTATCAGCCCTCACTTGGCTGGATTGCTGGTGACCAAGTTAGATTTTAAGATTTCACTGTTTGTCCTGTGGACAGATTTTCAGTATTCACCAGAATAAGAGCTGTTGAAACACAGGATTTTATCCCCCCATTTAGCAATATAGAAAATTCTCGAAATATCCCAAGAGAAAATGAACGAATGTAGAGTATCAGCAGTCCCTAACCATCAAAAATTTAATAAGTCAAAAGGTGGTCTAATTTTGTGTGAAAAATAAAAAAGGGGAATATTTAAGAGGTTTCATTAGAATGAAAATGTTAATTGTGCATACTCCTACTTCTATACCTTTAACAAGAGCTAAGAGACCATGAGTATAGAAATAGATCAATAATGAACAGTAAAAAAGCTATCACAGATTACAACAAAACAACAAAAGACTATCATCATGTAGTCAAGGATAAGAACCAGGTTTATATGCATGTGAAAATAGAGCTACAGTGATAGAATAATCACACTACTTCAGATTTCACTGCCTTATATGAATGGTTGTCTCCTCTGATGTTGGATACTGTGAAAAAGCAAACCATGGATACTAGGATTTTTGCACTTGCAATAGGTATAAGAAAAATAAAATAACTACCATACCAAGGGGAGGTTTGCATGAAAACGTACCAATGCAGCAATCAGGGAGCATTTAGAGAGCATCATTTAGCACAGCACCACACAGAAAACAACAGATATGATCACATGAAAAACACATACTGTATAACCACAGGCAGAAAGAAGGTAGATCACATTTAGGAAACATGAAAAAAATGTGCAAGTTGTTAACTGTAATTTGAAAAACAAAATGTTAAAATTGGTACAAATACTGAGAAATTCTAAAAAGAAAGATCTTCACAATGCAAACTTTCTTGATTGCTAACACAAAATCTGGCATTATTTACCTGACCCACAGATAGCTGATATCAGTGCGTTTGGCATCCGTATGAAGGCAACGCGTAAATGAATAAAGTGTCCAGTCTTTAAGATATTTCTTTATGATGACATCTGATCATAATCTATATTCCCTTTAATATTTTATTTTCAATTTCCTCTCTTCCCGCGTTTATACGATGTGTGTTTCTATTGCCCAACATTGTCAGGCTTGGGTATTCATTTTTGCCTGCTGGCTTCCCATGTTCTGTTCCCATCAATCTTCATACCTGCTTGTCTGGTCTCTTGATCGCTTAACCATCGTGATCTGTTTTGCTGCCTTTGAACAGAATGCCATGTACCAGACCTGCCACTTGTGCACAAGGCATAGATATGTATCAATCGCATCACTGTGTTGTATATTAGTTGTGCATTTGTGTCCATTTCCTGTTTGCTTTTCACAAGCTCTTATAGTTTAACTGCAATCCAGAGGATTTGATGTTACTTTTTCTATACTTAACCTCTCATATGATAGTTTTAGGCTTCAACTTTTAATCCAAGGTTTGTTCATGGAATTTGTGTGCGCTTGTCTGATAAGGCAGTGATCACAGTCCAAAACCACATTTCCACATTGCAAAGTGCATCATCAGTAGTTAAAAAGCATGCAGAGATTACTTACTTTTGACAAGACTGAAACTTGTGTCGCACATATTACATTACATTTTTGTATAGTTGTACATATATTTTCAAATGTGTAATTTTTTTCATTCAAGGAGGGTAAACTTGAGCTCTTAGTTTTAACAACTCAAGTGCTTCAAGTAATATTTCATTGTATTTTTCAATATTTCACCCACTTATGCTGTAGGTGGTGAATAAAAGCTGTCAATTTTTAGCAAGAAGGCAAATATAATTTTTTAGACATGTTTTGACTGATTGGCTTAATTTACATGGAAATCAAATAATTGTGCTTAATCCAGAAATCACTGGTATATACAGATGAAGAGTTGGCCACTCTTTTTGTTTAATGTTTTGCTTTAAACATTAAACATTTTGCATGCCTGTAATCAACTATTCTTTCACCTCACTTGAACAATCATACTTCATCATGCATCCATTTGCATCTGAGGCTTCGAATGTCCACTTTGAATTTGAATTGAATGGGTTGCCTCAGAGCTGTATGCATCTACAAGTAAGATTTGGGGGTTACATGCCTTTCAGAGGGGTGTGTTGAGAAAATGGAGTGTGTGCACCTGTGTGGGGTCTGAACAGCACTCATTGTCACACATCAAGTAAATCAACCGAAGATGTCTGGCAGTTTAGCTTGATTTGAAAATCTATACTTCAGAACTGAATTTTTCATGTGTTTAAGATTGAGTGCAAGACGTGACAAAACAAAGGCACTGGCTAAATGCTTAATCGATAATGTAAGGGGAACATCGGATGACAAATTACAGCGTGTGCCGTCTCGTCTTGTGCTGACAGTACTTTTCTCATTTCCTTCCCTTTGATCGCATGTATATTTTGCTGTTTGTGTATGCTGAACATCTTCATCTACAGCCTGCCTTAGTACTTTCAGTTATTGGTTTTTGTTCCGGGTGACAAAGAAGAACGAGGTGTAGAAGATGTGGATGAGTAAACAACTCAACCCCTGTCCAGGTTTATTTCGGGAGCAGATTTTTTTCTGGTGCAATGCACAGCCAGCCACACACACAAAGCTTTCTTAATACATGGTCCTCAATAGAGCATGTATGGACAAATGCTCTGGTCAATGAACCCAAGATACTAATACTATCTACCGATATTCTAATGGCAAAATAAAAAAATGAAAAACTCATTTTGGGTTTTCGATTTATAAAATTAGATGTTTGTGAAAGACATATTGTATGTTTTTACCCTCAGTAGTAACAGAGAGTTAACCCATTTATCCTTTACCATTCCATTCATTCATTCATTCATTCATTCATTCATTCATTCATTCATTAGCGTTACTGCTTATCCTGCCTTCTGTCCCAGCTGTCATTGGGAGAGAGGCAGTGTTGGACCAGTCGCCAGTCAATCACAGGGCCACATATCGAGACCTACAACCATTCACCATCTCATTCACATGCCTTGGCAATTTAGAGTCTCCCATGAGCCAACTGCATGTTTCGGGGACGTGAGAGGAAACAGGCGAGCCCAGGGAGAACCCACATAGACCAGGGTAGAACATTGAGAATCCATTTATATTTTATTCACTTCTTAATCTAAGCAGCTACTGCAGCATTTTACCTCTTCAGAAAGACAGCCAACTCACCCCCATTCCACTGCAAATGTAAAAGATATGAGCCTCGCGTTGTAAAATACATGGATCCCTATTACTTTGAGTAAACACAGTTTTCAACTAACCAGCTGTAATATTTTCCGTCCATTTTTCAAGTAATTTCAAGGTAAATGGGGAGAAACTGCTAAAATAGATAAGATGTAAATTTTTAATGAATGTCTTGTGATTAGCTTTGAGTCAAAAAAAGTATCTGCGATTTACTTTACACTCAGTAATATACTTATTAATGGATCAATGTTGACAAAAGAAGTTGAGCAACTTTGGAATATGTGGAAATAATCTTTTCCTTGATAATTCAAATGTGTTAAGATTTCACTATTTTCATCAGGAAACCGTGTACACTCAAATAACCAAACTTTTCTCATAGAATTTTTAATTCTTTTGAAATGACTCAGTAATTCTTGATATGTCTGCAAAGAAGTTCAATCCCTTTGGTTGCTATTAATATTATTATCATTTTCTCACCCGATTTCTACCACCTGGATGAGGAGAGGCCTCCTCTCGTAGAAAGTATCCAATAAGTATGGGAATCAGCTGTGCAGTGAGCAACAACCATGAGACAATGGAGAACGGGCACATTTTGAAATGCATCCCTGGAACGCAAAGCGATATTTCAATATGAGAGAAAGGGAGTGGTGAACCATGAACCTTGTAAATCATTGATGCCAAGTGCAATTCCTCGCTAATAGCTTACACCCTTGGCCCCTTTGAATACTGGTGTCTCATTAGCAAACCAGCAGAGGCAGCCACAAAGGCCATTATATCGGCCAAACTGTTCTGTTTTGCCTTCTTGCTATTAGGCACGATACATACGGGGACCCTCGTAGGGAAAGATAAGAATTTCAAATGCATTACTGAGTCCATTATGTGCCACTGGGGATTAGAGCATTAAAGTTTGTGGTCTGATTAAATTTAGTGCTGCTCAGCTGAAGAAGCAATTAGTGTATACAACACACTGTCATCCTTGACTGCGGTGCAGGTGACCCTCACAATAAAACTATTAAGATAAGAATAGTTAATTGAAATCAATGTCTATATTACTTTATGTTTTGTGGTTGTATTCCAAAGCCCCCGAAGATAAGATAGCAATCAAATATATTGTGATGTATGTACAATAGCAGCTTAAAAAAAACGGATCACTCGTATTGAGATACTAGAAGAAGAAAAATTTCAGCAATTACTGAGAAACCATGTCGTCCCTCTTGCTGAAAAGTTTTCCTCATTTAAGAAATGCTGTGTCTTGAAAGTAGCAAGTATTGATGCCATTGAGCGTATTTCCTCTTTCTCTCTCCCGCTCAGTTTTTTCTTTCAAAATGTAGGCCATTATCAAAGATCTGGGCCCACTGCAGGAAACCTTACCATCTCTCGCGTTTTGAACACAAATTTAATCGAATTGCCAGCATACTAAGACCTTGTGATGTAGAAATCATCTAAAAGTATCTGAATTTCGGATCGACCCTCGTTTGATCCTCAAAATGTAACCGTAAAAAAAAAGGATTTGAGCATGAAAGACATGAAAGGCTACCTTTCTGGGCAGGATTTATTGCATCATGCCGACCAGAACCAACAAGAGAGAATGCGCATGGTATGTCAAAGACTCTTATCGTCTCCTATTGTTTACGCGAAACACAGCGTGAAATGCTCAGATTCACAACTTCCATGTTATCTGGACACACATGGTTATACTAATGTTATGCTCATAGTCCAAAAATGCCAGAGCCTCGTTGGTGAAGACTGACACAAGCAGTTAGTAAATGACTTGCAAGGAAAGTTATACAGGGGTTATGGTATTAGCATAGGACTGTAAGGTAATGAAATCACCCATTGATTAAACTAACTAAATACTAACACTCAACTTAAAGGAGGTTATTGAGACTCATTTGTAATATTAAAACAATTGGAAATGAACTGCTAGTGAACAAAATTTGGATTTTTGAAGATTCCTCTATTGGGAATAGTTTCTTTCTCATCATAGGAGTGGATGCTGGCCTTAAAGCCCATTGTCACATAACATTTTCTATTTCTCCACATTCATGAGAATTTTCTGTACAGAGTGTGTTGATAAGAATGTCACAAAACTGAGAGCTGTAACTTTGGAATTCAAAGAGACAAGAATGGGTGGCTGTCTGACAAAAAAAAGGGGCTGCTGAACTGAATAGAACATGTGTAATATCTGTCAGTCAGTTACATCCAGTAAACGGGCTCCTCTTGCTCCCTGCAGAGCTCCGTCAGTCACCAACACAACTGTTCTGTCTTTCACAGGAACCTTTTGATCCCAAGGTCCTTTTCAATCTGCTCCTGCCACCCATCATCCTCCATGGAGCCTACGCTTTTAATCAGGTGAGGCGGCCGTCCTGTCATGCCTCCAAGTCTGTGAAAAGAAATCATCAAAGGATACAGGATGGTTCTTTTTTTTTTACATGGGTAATGCATCCCTTTGAAAAAGCTCTTTTTCATACTATTTGTGAGATGGATTCTAAGTGTTTGTGCTGTTATTGTCCATTAATGTTGTCAACTACTCTCACATAAATATAGAGCCCTGCGGATTTGAAATACTGAAATCGCCTTTATGAAAATCGGTTGCAAATTCCCTGTCTGTATTCACATGACAAATCCCATGTACATGACAGACAATTTGATTTTCACGTTAACCTTGTTAAAATGGTCATTTTCAGGGCTAGGAGGTAGTCATCATCCTGTGTAGTAAACCACCACCTCCACGAAGAAATCAAATGCCTGCACTTTCGGTGGTTCTCCATTAAAGTTTGATAATGCCTGTGTTTTTTTCTCTTGATCGTTGCCTGTTCACATTTAATATTAATATTGTGGACAAAGCAATGGATGACACTTGGCATGGCCCCTGCTCTAAATCTGGGGAGGCCCTGATATAGATTCATGATCACAGTTTCGACTTCCTCACTGCCTTAAAACTCTTCACTTAGTATAACGAGTTATTTGTGAGATTTTCTGTTTTAATAAAGACTGAACAGAAATGATTAAAAAAAGACACAGAGTATATGTTCTCATTATGAGAGAAGATGTTCACACCAAAGAAGAGAAAACTTTCCACTCTTTTCAGCAACGTGCAGATTCATCAATGGAAACCAAATCCTGTGTGAAACACGGAGCTACAGTGTTATTTAAACGCTAATTATGATTGAAAATTGCTTTCACATCTATACTGAAGCGTACATTAAATCTCAATATCTTTGTTTTTCATTGTAATGATGTTGTAGGAATTCTTCACAAAGGATAAACAGATACAATTTAATTTTCATTATTTATGGGGATGTTCAACACATCTGAAAAAGGAGAAAGCTTCTCTTTTTGCTTTGTGCATCGTGCTTTTATGAATTAAATTTTGTGCCATAGCTTAAGAGGCACGGGTGATGGCTCTTACCTAAGAGATAACACTTCTACAAATCGGCCTCTTGGGACAATTTTATGAAGTCTCAAATAGTCTGCGTGCTATTTGCGTCTCTGTCACATTTTGAAGTTCTTATACCATGTTCGGAGTTTGTCGGTTTGACTGAAAGCTTCAGTCGGCCTCAGTTAACATATAGATCGGTCACCATGACAGGGACTCAAACAGAGGACTCAGCCCTCGTTCTTCTCCCGTGTGTGTTAACTTCCCGTTGTCTAGTCATGTATTGGGACTGAACTGAATTGAGCTTTTAAAAAAGTTGTTTCGCTAGGTTTCTTCAGTTCTAACATACGCCGGGGAGTTTTCCACTGACAAGCACCAGGGATGAGTGTGGGCACTGATCTGGATCGAATGGAGATCGTTGGGCTAACATGCAAGTTGTTGGGCAAGAAAACAAAAAAAAAAATGAGGAGAACCCCCTGGGCTGTTATTGTTTGTTTGTTTATTTACCTTTGTATGTTAGCTTTTAAGCCTGATGATAAAGTCCATACGAATTGCTGTATGATATCTGGGCTGCAGGTTTGTTGGGAATCCAAGCTATCGGAGTCTGTGCTGTTGATTATGGCTTGGAACAGCAACAATGCATTCATTCATTAGCCATATGGCTTATCCTGCAGTCAGGGTCGGGGGGGACATGGAACATATCCTGGCTGGATTCAGATGGGGTTCATTCCTGGATCGTTCAATCACAGAGCCTCACAGTACAAATATGCAAATAAAAGTTAAATTGGACTATCTTTATTACTGAAAAAAATAATTCTAAAATTGTGAAATGCAGAGCATGTGATAATCAGACAGGCCTATGTATGATGTCAAATCCAATACAAAGGGTACGAATGTAATTTGGATTTGCTACTTTGACCTTGGGAAGCTAGATGGCACTGTCAGACAACGAACGGAACTGAGATTTTCAGACACCATTTTCTCTATGTTTCTGAGCGACACACACAAACACACACGCTCATGCACCACTTTTAAGTCCTGCTTTCCTTTATTATACCCCTGTGGTACTTCTTCGTCTCGCAATATTTTTGACATATGAAGTTTTATTCACGACAATAAATTCTTCTCACCAACATAAATGCAAAAGCAATTCCATTTTAAGCATTTCTGTAGTGTGGACTAATTATGTTTTCTCACTAAATGGCCACTTGTTAATTGCCTGTTCCCTTCTCTCCGTCCGTTCTGTCTTCCACTCTACTGCAGGAATTACCTCAAACCCTCTGTGCTCCTGTGGGAGGCAAGGCAGGCTTTGACATGTTGGGCCACGCTGACATTCTTTAACGCCAAGGCACCAGATCTGATCAGTCCTGTCACTTTATTAGTGGTTCTGCCAAACCGCCAGAAGGAGCACGGAGAGTGTCATGAAGTAAGGGAACTTCAACGGCCAATTTAAAAAATACATCCACCTTCTTACTTTTTCACTGTGTTTCTGTCTCTCTCTCTGCAACGACTTTGCTCATACAGATACGCACACACACACACACACACACACACACACAAACATACACACACACACGCACATTGCGTGTCATTATCATTATTTCAGTTTCCGCTTTAAGATACATGAATAAGTCAGCTTAGTTGCTGAACCTGAGGGGAGTACTTCAAATCTTGGCCTTGAGGACAGGCAGAGCGGCGTCACCATGGTAACAGAATTATGCCACTGGACAGAAAGGCACCTTCGAGGACACTTTGGGATGCTGATTATTATGGGATGCTTCCGTGTAACAGGATTAGTGCTTAACTCACATCGACTAGCAGATGTCTGGTGTATTTACATATTGTATGCCGTACAAAACAGAGTGGGGTCTTCTGATGTAGAGGGCTTTCAATATGTTAAATTGCTGCTTCCCTGAGCTGATAAAAACAGTCTTTTTTGTTTATACCTGTATGCCCTTCATGAATTCTTGTGGGTTCGAGTGTTTGTGATAAGTGTGTTGGTAAGACGTACCTGTGCACAATGTTATTCCTTCTGCGAACACAATACATCAGAGGGGTCATGCTGTTGTCACGAGATGCTCGGATTTAAGATGGATACTATCTCCACATGACCAAAGGTGGTGGTTATGCACAAGTGTGTGGGTGTACTAATGGAGATAGGATTCAGCTCAGAGGAGGGAAGGGTATATTCTTACACACTCACCAAACTCAATGACTGTTTGAATGTCCAATTACACTAAGCAGCCGCTGCCTGGAAAGGGCTCAGCTTAGCTGCTGTTAGTGTCTGGCTCCACAGCCCAGACGACTCTTGGGGAAGCCCTGCTGTGGTTAGAGTGATGACTGATACGCCTGATCCGACTGGCACTCCCTAATGTCCCATTGTGTGTCCCTTTGTCTGTTTATCCTCCATCCCGGGCCTTTGTCTATGGCTTCATCGGACGAGTGCTTTTGAAGCTGAGCTGCAGAAGTGGACGTCATCTTCACCATGTGTTTACTGTTTGGTACCATTATTTTGGCAGCTAATTCAGGTAGTTGCCGACCCCTCAAAAATCAATAAACGGAGATCACATTGCATCTCGGCTGAGATTATCTCATGGACAGTTCAGAGATGTGCCTGAGGTACAAAAAAAATCAATAAATACGGATGAGTGGAAGAAAATAAAGAGGAGTTGAAAGAAATATCAAAATACTTATCAACCATTAAGTGAATCAGCCATCCTATTTGCCTACTGCTCACAGGATAAGGCTTTGGATCGGATACTAGAAATACATCAGATAACATCATCAGTGAACATATCAGATCGTATGCTTTGAAAGGTCAATATTGGCTACGTTGTTATATCCGAACTCCTTGGGCCTTCTTTATTAAAATGTATTTGAAGGTAAGATGAGATAGGATTGAGGGATTTCTCGCAGGGAATTTGATTGACACTGCACGTGAATGTAGAAATTAACGTCACGCTTTTTTTCCCCACTCTGCGCATCGTAGATAGATCCGCCCATTTATCGCCTTGTCATCTCCACACCAACGAATTGCCCCGTCCTCGGGTTTTCCCGCACTGCCATAGAAGCCGATGTCCACGCAGCGCACGGGGATGGCTCGCAGGGTTTTATGGGACTGCCCTGTACATAGCAATAAAATCCATGTCCAATCTGATCATATAGCTGCTTTTGGATTGTTTACCGCTTTCCCCTAAATGTAACCGCAACATAATGTGTGCACTTGAGAACCTGACAAGTGGGATGTCATGTGGTTGCCTGTGTTACTATGACAGCGGCAATACTAATGCTCTCATCTACTAATAAATTATTTATACCAATAAGTGGTTGATCGAGGTGTCAAAGTGAAGCTGTAGATTATCGTACAGCTGCTGCGCTGACTGACATTTTTTTCATCCCCGTGACATGCTGTGCTCAACACTGTCGACTCGACTGCCCTCATCACTTTGATTAGATTCACTCTGCAATGCATCAACGGTCCACACGACAAAAGGCTATCCCGGGCCCTCCAAATGCAGCAAGTGCTTGTTGGTTTGATATATATTAGAAATTTCCCAGTGGACCTCATCACAGGCGCACAAGCGCACAGGCACGATTTAGTGGTCGAAATTTAATGCTTAAAAACGTCTCAATACATATTGGGCGAACCGAAAGAGGGGATATTGATCTGGTGAAGGATTGCGGGTCAGCATAGGCTGCCAGCCATGATGACTTCATGCAAGTTTCATGCGAAGCACAAGATGCGGAGTAACAGAAGACAAGCATGCAAGACTGAGTTAATGGTTTCATAATCTAATTGTTCACTGTTGTGACCTGCAAAAAAAAGAATTCTTATAGATGACCCGTGAGAGAGATCACTTTCTTAGTTAAGGTCGACCATTGTTTTTTTTTGCCAATTGTCTATCATTCTGTTTCGTAGATAACAGACTTGCAGCATATTTTCCTCCTTGCTGACAGCCAGTGATTGATAGCACTAACACAAATAGCGGTGTACAGCTGTTCACTTTTAATTAGTTAGCTTCATACAAGCCTTTGGAACTTGGTTCCGCTCAACTAAAGGGCTTCGGCACATGGTTCAGGTCATTAAGTGGAACGGCCACGGCCTTGCATCCTCCTGCCTCAGCGACGATACAAAATGGTCATTGAAACCCTCACTTAACTTTTCAAAGCAATGTTTTATATCTTTGTCCCTCTTTCATCTTTGATCAATTATTTCTATTTTTATCTTCTTTTTTTTTTGTTTATCCCCTGGGATGGACACGGAACATACACATTTCTCTATTAAAAATCATACCAAAGCAGTTTGCTCATATTTTGTCATCTTGAGCTCCTTAAAGGGACTCTTGAAAAAAAAAAATGGAGGCGATGATGAGACACTTCAAAACATGGCGAAGGCTAATTTAGTGCCTAGTTTAGTTCCTGATGCTGAATTTGTGCTAAAGCTATTTCTACCATGACAGATGCCTCACCATGGTTTACTGAAGGTCAGTATGTTAACGCCACTGAAACAAGAAACTGTCTTCTGTCTATGTTGCTCGACCGTGATTAGACATAGAAGTCGGTGCACAAACAGGGAGCACAATGTAAATAAAACAGAAGCTATCATTATATACCAAAGAAAACAATGTATTCCAAGTAAACGTACATTAACTCAAAAATATTAATTATTCATGGTGGTTGTTTTACTCTCAAACTGATGAAGGGGTTTACTGCTTGAAAATTATTCATATTATACGCTTGACCCCCGTTTGTGCATTTCTCTGTGATTTCATTTCAAATTGCTTTTTTTATGCGAAGACATGCCGATTATAACAATTGCCAGATTACTGTTGTGTCTTTACTTATACATCCATCCATTATTTCTGCCCAATTAGATAAATTCAGTGAACAAATCTGAGTATGTATGACTGCAACCATGAGCTTTGAGCTTTGCTCTGCATATCAGGGGGTAATTTGACCTAATAAGGCATCCATTTGACCTTTCCGCTGCATTTTGTCTGAAATCACTGTCTACTCTCTCCATCTTACGGTGTTGCTGTGGCAACTGATGAACACTTGACGGCTGTAGGACAAGGTTGCTATGACAACACCGACCCCTCACACCTTTTGTGCAAAAATATGAGTGTGTGTGAATGTGCATGTCTGTCTATCCATATTTATCTACCCATCTATCCATCTATCTATTTATCCATCTATCTATTTAACAATTCTCTCCACGTGCAAGAAGCCATTTAAAAAGGCCTCACAGTGTGGAGTTGACAAGCACGTCACTCTCCCGTCAATGTCGGTATCGGCCCTGTCACTCAGCCTCAACACTTTGGCAGTCTCTTAGTACGAAGGATGTTATTTGTGCATGGTCCTGTTCCTATGCTCAGTATAGCTGCTCCATGCTGACTGTTGGTGAACTCAGTAACTTCAGCTGCCTGTCACTGAATGCAATTCGAGGGGTAATTCAGCTAGATACCTATAAGGACCATTATGTTGCTTGAAGGCTCATTGCACATATTACTTTCATACAGACAAAGTTAGATGTGTATAATCACTTTTTATTTGTATTGGATTCTATTTCAGACATTTGACTGTTTTTTCTTGATCTAATGATGGAGCAAAATCAAACCCAGTCAGAATGGACTCATTATCCAAAGGGCGTAGGAGAAGTTGCAATGTGAATTTGGCTAATCTTGACTGAAAGTATCTCATTTTGTTTCTCAACAATCATTTTAATCACAGTGTAAGCCGGTATAAGATAATATAACATGGAACGGGGAATATAAGACTTCTAGCAATAATGATTCAGTTGTACTATAAATCCAAACTGTATCAGTTGTACGGTGTGATTAACAGCGCTTGGCTTTTCTCCTCTGCAGGATGATTCACACCACAATATCCCAGATACCTGAAGCTTCTACAAAGGATAACTGATGACAACTGTCCAGCAAGCAGCGGTGCTGGTGAAATCCTTGGTGAATGATGAAATAGTCTACTCACTAACATCTATCATTCCCCCGAAAATTGGACGTGCCAAAAAAATATGAGGTATTTACATTTTAATTCTTTCTTTTTTACACAGCCAAGCCTATCTGGTTTTTGTTGCTGTTGGTATTATATCACATGAAACCCCATTAGATTTAAACACGTAGCTGTCAGGTGTTCGATTATAGCCAAAGTACAAATCACACACAAGGCAAACTTGAAATTGTGGAGGCTTTAGAGAGGCAACCTTTGCTTGTCAAAGTATTTGAAAAGTAATCAGTGTCAGTGAGATTGGACATCAAATGGCATTTAATCAGTTTTTCATAGCCGTGGCATTCAAGCTGTGTCATAATGTTTATAGGGGGTTGTTTTTTATTGCAAAGTTTCTACTCCATATGCTATAGTTCAAGAATGCATGATAAACATGAATATAAAATGCCCTCAGGGTTTACATTTACATCCTCTGAAATTCATCGTGCACGACACAAAGAACAGAAGCCCACCCGGTCACTAATCAAAATTCAAAATATGTATTTGGAAAACATAAAAATTGTGTGAAAAGAGTAAAATTCTTTATTTTGCATCTCGACAAGATGGTCTGGCTATAATAGCTGCGAGTGGGATGATATTATTGTATTATTTTTTGCTTCATGCTGACCCACATAAACTCCAAAGCTCAATAGCTTTTAGTGTCTTGGAAAGTAATGTTGTAGTAAATGTATCCAGAAGAGACAATGTGCATATAAACTGATATGTGTGAATATTGCGGGGAAGCTATACAATTTAGCCCTGTTTTAAAAGAACTACAAAATATGAGGAATAGTTTTCTAAAAATGCTGTATTTGAACTTAAATCATGTTTTGTTTCTCTATGGCATAGGCGTTTCCACATTAAACATTTTGACTTGTAAAATTAGGGAAGGCAAATAGGGAAAAACAGGTGCAATGATGGTTTAGCTTAATTTTGGTGGCCCAGGCCTCTAAATGGTTTATGGTCACTCAGTGACCTGGCTTACAGGTAATATCAATACGATAAAGCCTTTATTTATTTCATTGTTTTGTCTGCTTCAAACAGGTTTGAATGTGTCCACTGACAGGATCCTGTGATATGATGGAAACCGAACATCACTTTACAGAACTCATTTCACCAAACTAGGTTTTATGCTGAAATAATTGCAGATATATAATACCCTTTTCTTCGTTGAAACTTTAATTTGCAGTTATTCTGCTGGCATCATAAATGATAATTGTCCCTGATAAGGAATAATAATAAGCTTCACTTTGTCATTACAATAAATATCATTAGCATTGATTCCCTCTGTTCATCATGTTCTTCACAGGAGAATCTCTTCTCTATATTTACATTTGCAAAGAGATGCCGGTCCTTTTTCAAAAGGGTTGTGCCTCTCATGGCCTTCCCGAGACACTGCTTCTCATCTCTTTTCAAGTATCAGACCTTTGCCTCGGCGCCACAAGTGGACCTTGATCTGTAGACACTGCTGTGTGAACACTCCAACCTAAATTAAGTCACTGCCATTGTCTTCACTCCTGACTGTGTTTGTAAGACTGATTCCCCATATTTGTGAGATTTATCCAGTGGGTAGCTTGGCGAGAGCTCTGCGTTTCTCCGCCTGCTGGTTGTGTAGGTGACCAAATAACCATAGATATTGTCAGTTTTAATGGAAGGACATATTTGAAAAAAAAGGAAGCATTTGTGCTTCAGATGCCGTGCAGTGGACTGCACAAGCAAGTTGCCCGAGGCACTCGGCATCTCATTCAGTTGCTCAGTAGAAACGCAATTCTAGAGCCCCGACACACTGTCAGCTAACAAACTCAACTAACATGCCGACAATCTAATTTAGACACAATAAAGCATAAGATCCCTAGAGTTCCACGAGTAGCTGTGTGACATTCGTGTCTTGACCGTGTATTTCAGTCATTGCCTTGTTTTGCCTCTTCTTTTACCTTGTTTTCTCCACTCTTTTAAGCATGCTTTTTTGTCTCTCTCATGCACATTGCTGTCATTGTGTGGCCTGTTTACGCGATGTGAGCGAACAAAGTCACTCAAATCGGTGTGCGGACAGATGGCAGGATGGAAATAAAGATGGAATCGAACATGCCCATACTTCCAGATTTTACTTGCACACTCTGGCACATAAAATGTAAAGGATCCACACGCATAGCTTTATAGTACCTCAAATGGCTCCAGTCTTGCCAGTGAGTGGGAGAAAATAAATGAGTGGGCAGATCGTTGTGTTCACTGGGTAGCCTCTATCTCTGTGTGAATTCAGGCACTGGAGAGCAAGTCTGCGTCTTTCAAGACAAACAGTCAGATAGTGCTGTGTCTGTTCCTGGAGTGGCGTGACCAACCCTTATGCCATCTCCTGTCACTTGACTGGCTCACTAGCCTGCCGTTCGCCCTGGCCTCACAAACAAAGCTGGCCCTTATTAGTGAGCCACGTGGAGTCCTGGCACTGGAATTTTAACAAGCTCCCGGAGCAGCTCAACCTTACGCTGATGCGCCCTCTCCCAGGCACTAAACCTCCTGCTGCAGCAGCCTTAACTCAACCACCATTCAGCCCGCTCCTTTGTTGACATCTTGAGATGATTTACCCTAAGATAACACCCAGCCACCCCCAGGCCAGAGGATACAGTGTCCATAAGGGTACACTTACAACAACCTCTTTTAAATGTCCTACAAAGTGGACAAATCCAACCGGTTTTATTGAACCAAGCTCCAATCCCTCTCGTGTTTGAGTGTTAAATCAAAGTAATTCAACAAAGGCTATATCCAGACCGCAGTCGTGATAATTCAAATCATATTGCAGTCAAAGCCCAGAGACATGCATTTACCATAAGAGCCAAACAAATCAACATGATGCAGCATATGGTGAACAAACAACATGAGAATATGCATTGCCAGGCTTTAGAACTGACCATAAATCAATTGGAGGCCAGAGTAAAAAATAGACCAGTAAGTTTCTCCGATCTTTTTAATAAGATGCGGTTGACACATAACCTTGTGCAATTATTGTCAAATTTTCATAATTTTGTACAAAGAAAGCTTTACACATGTATTTGGTGCACCGAATAAGAATCAATTAAATAAAAATTTTACATTATGATGAAACAACTGTAATTGTATTCTGATCAGCTGATGTCCTTAAATTCTTTTCTTCTCCACGTTTATTTTTTATTAAATCAATACTTGTTTATGAACAACCACAACCTTGGAGGTTCATGTGGCATGTGTATACTCAATTTTTGCATCCATTGTCAATTGCTCTGCAAGGGTTGGGACATATAGTCAAATTGCAAAATGTGGGCTGAACCATCTGAATTTTAATGACTATGAGTTCAACCACACACTAAACAGACAAAGCAGATTAGGTGTTAAATCCAACACCGTGATGGGTGTGATGCAGTGTTTCACTGCTTCCTCTGATTCAAGTACGCAGTCAGGCAAAACCACCCCAGGATAGGAAAAACAAAGTTTGTGGGAGGCGTTGACTTGCTTTTTATATTGCAAACACAATTATTTTTATTTTTACTGGTTGCATAATAGAGTTTCTTTTCAGCATGCTCAGCTCATTACAGGCGGCTTGATGGATTCTTCCTTCTCTGCTTTGGAGATTAAGGAATGCAAATTATGTCGGCCTGACAGAATGACAAGTAGAGATACAATGGAAATTCATTAGTCAATAGCTTAATGTTAATGTTTTGTTTTTTTTTTATTCTCTGAAGATCCACAGAAAATGCTAGAGGCTGGTAGAAGGAACTTCCAGTGAGTTTCATTCTGCCTATCAGATGGTTTGTTCCATTTAATGAAGAAAGACAAAACACATAGCTGACACCTTTACACTGACATTAATTGAAAACAGCGGCGGCCAGAATGGACCACAATGGAGGCTTCTGTGGTGTTAGCAACAATTCTGTCACCCCACGCTAACTGCCAGCCTCATCAGCTGCTCCCATGGATGCCTTCCTCTACTTGTTTGACCCCAGGCCCACTTCCTCTTTTCTTCCCAATCACCCAAACAGACACAAAGTAAATATTTATTTCAGTGGGAATAGTACAAAATTGTTCCGTGAGAAACAATCGTATCTATTTTTTCACAGTCGCCCCTCAGGGGATTTCAAATAACTCAGAATGAATTGATTTTCAGGCAAAGATATAACTTCTAAATCAGGCCATGTATGCTTGGGAATGAGTCCAGCGAATTGCATTCAGCAGTTTAGCTCGCCATGTCAAGCTGGAGTTACACTCAAAGCTCCAGAAGGATTTAAGCCGAGAGCCCGGTAGGTCAGATATCTGATGACTGAACTTATTTTCTTTTCTGTTTCTGATTATTTTCACTTCTCAGTTTACATTTGTACATCATTATAATTGTCATATCTATACATACATATATATATTGATATAACTTGCCTTCTTTTTATATCAGTTCCTGATGCAACACCCTTTTCCCAATCAGATTCCTAAGTCCCTCTGTTCTAAAATGGTTTGTCAGCTCTTTCCTTCTGGGCTTCTTATTTTCAGTCATAAAAATTGTCATATTCTTTCCTCCACTCCCTTTCATTTCCTCTTTACCTCAGGTTCAACGACCGTCTCAATGTTGTTGTCTTTGATTCACTTCCTCATTTCAACGAACCAACACTGCATCACCTTTATTAGCAAAAACAAAGTGGCTTAAACCGCTGCTCTCCTGCAACTCTAATGGCTCCGATGGAGTCTTCAATCAACCCAATAGCCCTTGATGAAGTTTTGACTTGTCAGGTAATCCAACATTTCTCCTAGAGCTACTTGTAATTAGACTTTTGCGTGAAAAATGAGGTGACGTCATGTGACTCTTTGGAACAATGCTCCGCTGTTGGTTGCAGTGAATAATGTCTGGTCGGGACCAGACAAAGTGTGCATTTATTAGATACGGCTGAGGCGGACCGTGGCAACAGCCTTCTATTCTGATAAGACTGTAGTTTCTGTGATAAAAGATGTAGACAGTCGCTCACTTATCTTTTAATTACAACAACTGGAATTTGGTTACATTGCCTATGCAGCGGCAGTTTATGAAACACATGGTTTTTCAATCGTTAATGATGATTGATATTGACTGTCCCAAAATTGTAATAATCATATCTGAAATCTGTGTCGTACTTTCTAAAAACTAGCAAAGCCAAAGGAGATTTGGCAGTCTGTTGTTGCAAACTGCTGGAATGGAGAGTCTGTTGGACAACATTCTGATCATGTGAAAGGTGTTATTAGTGTTATTTTATTATTAGAGTGTTAGACATGCATTGTGTAATTGCAATCTAATCATCTAATCAGTCAACAATGTATAATAATAATTAAACGATTGTGCTTTGAAATGAAGTGCCGCCTTATGAAATAAACAGTTTGGCCAAGGTATGTATTGCATTTTCACAAATATTTCTAAAAGTCATCACATGGTGAAGTTATGTTTAACACAACACATGTTTGGCTTGAGAGCGCAGTTAACGGCAATGAAAGAAATACAATTTCGCCTTTACCTTGACTGCCCTGTTCGGTTTCTGCTGTGCAAATTGAAATGTCCCCACTGTGAGATGAATAAAAACACATTCTGTTCTATTCTGTTCTATTCTTCTTATAATAATCATAATCATCATTATCATTAATATTATTATTATTTAAAATGCTAATTTGATTGATTGATTGATTGATTGATTGATTGATTGATTGATTGATTGATTGATTGATTGATTGATTGATTGATTGATTGATTGATTGATTTAATTTGCCATGCAGAAACTGTCATCTTCTTCTTTTCCTTTCGGCTTTTCCCTTTTCAGGGGTCGCCACAGCGAATCAACCTCCTCCATCTAACCCTATTCTCTGTAGCCTCCTCTCTCACACCAACTACCTTCATATCTTCTCTCACTACGTCCATAAATCTTCTCTTCGGTCTTCCTCTAGACCTCCTGCCTGGCATCTCCAATTCCAGCATCCATCTACCAATATAGTCCCTATCCCTCCTCTGTACATGACCCACCCATCTCAGTCTGGCTTCTCTGACCTTCTCTCCAAAACATCTAACGTAAGCTGTCCCCCTGATGGACTCATTCCTCATCCTATCCATCCTGGTCACTCCTAAAGAGAACCTCAACATCTTCATTTCTGCTACCTCCAGCTCTGCCTCCTGTCTTTTGTTCATTGCCACTGTCTCCAAACCAGACAGCATCACCGGTCTCACCACTGTTTTTTAAACCTTTCCTTTCACTCTAGATGAAATTCTTCTATCACAAAGAACCCCTGAAACTTTTCTCCACCCATTCCAACCTGCTTGAATCCGTTTCTTAACTTCTTTTCCACACTCACCATTGCTATGGCCTGTTGACCCTAAGTACCTGAAATCCTCCAACTTCTTGATCTCCACTCCTTGTAGCCTCACCGTTCCACCCGGGTTCCTCTCATTCACACACATCTATTCTGTCTTGCTGCGACTAACCTTCATTCCTCTCCTTTCTAGAGCAAACCTCAACCTCTCAAGATTTTCCTCAACCTGTTCCCTGCTCTCACTACAGATCACAATGTCATCTGCAAACATCATCGTCCATGGAGATTCCTGTCTAACCTCATCTGTCAATGCAGAAGCTGTCATAATATTATTATCATTTTGACCATTATCATTATTATTATTATTGTTGTTGTTGTTGTAGTTTTTGTTGCTTTTGTTGTTGTTGATGATGATGTCATTGATGCTGTTGTTGTTAAAAATGCGAATGTGATTTTAATTTGATTGATTTGATTTATCATGCACCATCTGCCACATTATAGATATCAATATTATTATTACTATCATTATTATTATTATCGAAAATGTTAATTTGATGACACTTTTTTATTGATTTATTTGATTGGTCGTACACCATCTGTCACAGTCTGCAGACTCACAAACCCCAACTCAATACTTTTCTTGCACCGGCTCCCTTGCTGCACACCTGTTCTCACTCACCTGTTCACACTCACTTGAACCTGAGCACCAGCAATCAGTGCCGGTGTTAAAACAGTGGCCTTAAATTTGCATTGGTGCCAGATTGTTATTATCACTGTCTTTGAGATTTGAGACTTTCCAGTGTTTCTTCTGCTTGATCTCCGGTTCCTGACTGTTCCCATCCCTGGCTCAGCTGCTCCATCTGCTCCCCTCCACAGTTTGCTCGCCTGGTAAATAACTCCATCCCTGTTTTGACCACGCCTGCTGCTTATTCCCCTCTGCAGTTACATTGCAGCAATGTTTTGCAGTTTGTTGAGATGTAATTGTTACACCGTCCCATCATTGCATGGAAATTAAGTTTTCTGCTTTCATGAGCTGGTTTCTCATAGATGCACCTTTTGACTTCAGCTTTGCGGTGTGTGTGTGTGTGTGTGTGTGTGTGTGTGTGTGTGTGTGTGTCACTGCTATGTGCGATGGACAGTTCAGACCGATTACAAATCCTTTTAATGGACTCATGCACACTCGTGCTCTATACTTTCAGACATTTGGACTTGAAACTCTGAAAAGCTATGCACATCAGGACATTTATGCAAACCCTGAGCGTGTAAAGATGGGAAAGGCTCGAACAAATCTTAGCACAAGGGAATTTATCAGAACACACTGTGCAAGGGCTCATGTTAGAATTGTTTGAATTTGATCTGTGTACTCAATCAGTTCCAACATAAATAAACAAAAAGTGGGGGGAAAAAAAATAAGCATTAACCAAACCTTCTGAGCGGATGAGCATTGGTTATCTGTCTAGAATTCCTTTGTCCTTCATCTGTTCTTTGTTCAGTGAAATATGGATGTAAAAGACCTTCATTCAACACTAAACTCTTGAGTACCCGGTGCTTTTGAAACCACTTCCTTGTGTGAGCTGCTCTGCTTGTTTCTTCGGTACGGCGTGTCCTCTTCCACCAGTCACAATGTACTGGTTGTGAAGTATCATTGCGGTGTATGCATGCATTACTATAGTTCCTCTTGCCCTGGTTGTGTCAGAGGAGTTTCACTCAGCTGGCTGATGTTGCAATGCTTTCTCTTCCTTAGCTGTACATTCTGCGGCCAGAGGAGGAGGAGGAGGCTGTCTTAATGAAATAATCTGACCTCTGTGTTGGATGCAGATGCCTTGTTTGTAAAGTGAACCATTTCTATGCCTCCCAGTGTGGGAGGCAAACCACAGTAACTGCAATGATATTTGATGCAGCCCCATGGGAACATTTGGTACTTGTTCATGGTCCGTTGCGTAAAACAAATATTTTGTCCTGATGTGGTGTCAACTTAATTACAAACTATGCAATCTGCGGTAATCCCGGCAAAATTAAACTCTGTAAAGGGATCTGTAAAGTGCATCTCCTCTCACATAAATTAGATACTCAATTTTTGTGGTGAAACCGCACCTAATACAACGAGGCAATGAGCTGTGGGAGTCCTTTCGAGTGTCCTTTGCAATCGAGGCTCTTTCGGTTCCTGTTAATTGGTGGAGTTTACAAGGGTGGGCCAAATGACCCTCAGACTTGCGTGGCGCCCCGCTATCATTAATCTTACGCTCCTCACAATTACAAGATGTAACTTTTGCCAAGTGCCTATGTGGCAGAGCTAACATCGTAGTCCTCGGAGCTAAGAATAATGGAAGAGCGATAAGCCAAATTGAACTAGAAGAGTCCTGTGGTACTGGTTCGGTCCATTGGACTTTGTCGTGTGCAGGGGTGGGAGCTGAGAGCATTTGTGAGTCTAGTATATTGTAGGTAAAAGTCAATAGCCAAGGCAGATGGTGAGGACGGTAATGGAATGTCTTCATTTCCCAAAATGAACCACAGTTGGTGTCTTTTCTCCTCTAGCCGATGACCGTAACTTTCCAATTTCTTTTTTTTTTTTTTTTTTTTTTTCTCCCCCAAGGCGGGGGAGTAAAAATGTTAAATTGAATTTCTGCAACAAAGCAAGCGAATCCTGAGAGGATGCAGTCCACCTCTCATGGTTTGCATTTGAAAAGCCAGTTCTCTGCCCAGCCAGCCTCCTCCTCCCCAGCAGGGAACCTGATCACTTCCTCTCTCTGGCGCTGCCTCCCCTTTGTCCGCAATTTATTCCCCTCCTTACCGCCTTTTTTTTGTCCCCCCACCCTCTTTTGTAAATTAATTTTCCCCCACAACTCGGATGATGTCATTCCATTTCAAAGCCTTTGCTTTTGACCAGCAATCCCATTTCTCGGGAGAAAAATATTTTCACAGAAACTTGAGGAATCTTGAACTGGGTGGGACAGCACATTTGCAATAAGTCATTTGCACAGCCGAGTATGATGAGGGCCACTGGGCGGATACAAGTCTAGTCAATTTCTCAAAGGTATTTTCGTATTATCACCCCTCCAACCATATTACACTAAAACACTTTTCCAAAGAATTTTCACACGGAGGGCCTCCTGGAGCCTGATGTCATAGAGAATAGCAGGTATTTGTGTTAAGTAAAGTATTCTTGCATACTCCAACATTTTGATTGTTCCAGCAGCGGTTGTGTAATTTAAAACGGATGTGTAGGTTTACGAAATATCAGATGCCAATTTTATTTTCAAATAGAAATCTTCTGTTTTACATTCACCCTTCTCTTTGATTCCACTGATTTTGACCTGTGCTTGTGGAAATAGTCAATTCATACTCGGGTTTCCCAGTGGGTTTGTAAATGTGTAGGAAGGCAGTTTCAAATTTTCTGCTTCAGAACCGATAAAGACCGGCTTACATTATGTTTACTTGGTACAATGCAATTAACTGCATTTTCCTGATTATTATTTTTTTTTTTATTAAATGAAGCCGCAGCTCAAAGGACGAGTCAAAATCATTAAGCGTATGCAAACATTAAAAAGCTCAAAGGAGGCGCATTATTCCCTGTGCATATTTTGTCCGTGTGACGTGAAGCTTAAACAAAAGATTCCAACTTATCAAACAGCTTTATTGCAATAGTGGATGGACTGATATCTTATTAAAATATGCTATTTGATCCAAATAGAGCTGTTAATTCTTAACTGGCTTAATATGCTATTTGATCCAAATAGAGCTGTTAATCCTTAACTGGCTTTCAAATCAGTTTATCATTCATCTCTTTTTACAAATGTTATATCAGATGTAGCACTTTTGATAGAGGAAATAATGACATAACAAGCACTTGGGGATCGGGTTCTGTTCTGTTCTTGGTGTGAATTGGATGCTGAACTTAAAACTCACCCATTGTCAGTATCACAGTTGGAATATAGCTTGGATGTAGAAGCATTGACTGACTAAATATGAACTGGACCTGGAATCTGCCCCCTCCAAATAAAGTCCTTGAGCTATGTGTTTACATTTGGTACCTCAAAGGATCAGAGCAGCATCAGTGTTTCTATTTATCAAGCTTGTACAAACCTGAGCTTGTTTACACCTCTGATATTATCCAGGTTCCTCACTTTTACCCTCTTCATATAGACACAACCCGTATCCTGTGACCTCTTTCCTCATTATTATTATTATTTGCAGCTCTCTGAAAGTATTCTCTTCGACATAGTTATTTATATGTATTGTTTCTTCACCATGGCTCCATATCCCTCTTTGTTAATGAGGCATTTTCTGATACATGAAGATTCTTACTAACCCTTCAGACATTTCTTCAATGCAGCTTTCTCATCGTTTCTTCTCCGTCTGTCATTGCTCTCTATGTGTGATCCCCACAAAAAAAGTCCTGGAAACTTTTCTATATTTCTTCTCTACTGCAGAGCAGTCATTTCTGCAGTTTAAAAGAAAAAAAAGAAATTAAAATTTATCCAGGTTTGGTCCGATGAGCAATTACTATTTGAATCATGATCGGCGTCTGAAGATGAAGACACTGCAGTGCAGTATTCTCTGAGGAACGCCTGTGAAGATTCACATATCTACTAATAATTTTTTGGATTTCATTCTGTTTTGAGTGAATTGCTCACACTGTCCCTGTAGCATTTGAAGGGGTGGGGGGAAAAAAAAAAAAAAAATGGAGTCCCGCTGTTTGTTAAATTGTACTTTTGTTAGATAAAATATCCACAACTTAGTGCTTTCCAAAGTTTTGAATTGTTTCATTTGTAATGCAGAAAAATGTCTTTGTTTGTAAATGTACCTTTTGTTTATGTGCAGCTGTCAGTTTGAAATCATCTGTGGATTATTTGACATCGTATTGAAAATCGAAAATTTCAAGGCTGCTCGTAAGCAACAGAAAACCATGAATCTTACTCTACTGAATCCCACAGTGTCCTATTGTGTGGAGAATTTTTCACTGTTTTTTTTTCCTCAATAATAATCACTCAATCAACAGAGCATGTACTTTTAAAAGAAATCCGCAATTTCTTTCTTACAGTCTAAATTCCAGTTCTACATCCTAAGACAAAACCTCCGCAGTGAATGGTCAACGTTACTCGTACGACTCCTGCTGACTGAAATGCCTCCTGCAAGATGTTTTCTTTCTTGGTAGGAGCTTCCAATGAACTCAAAAAGCCATTACCCCGCATTGAATCTCCTCAAGTGGTTAAGTCACAGTATCATAGCAGGTGTCACGTCCGTCAGCTGTGCTTCCTGAAGGGTAGTAATGAACCACTGGCTAACCATTGTGCGGTTGTCCTTGCCTGAGAGTCGGCATGACCAGAGCGTATGCCAGAGGAAAGACTAGTGGCCGCACTCCAAGGAGCTGTTCTTTCACAGTCCAGTGCCCAGATGGTCGGCAATTATTATTACAATCCATCTTCCGCCATAGGGTCAAACAAGCCAGCGAAAGAGTCGACTGAGCAGACCCCCCCCCCCCCCATGCTGTTGTGTGAGGTGCTGCCAGGGAGAGAATGTGAAGCTGTTTAGCTTTTGTTCTTGGTTGTGCTTATATAACCCAAGCTTAGTGAGAACAAAATCTAGCTAACTAAGCGCAACAGTCGGAAGTAAACCCAGATGTAGAAACAGGAAAGACGGGAGGTCGAAAAGCCCCTTTTCTTCAGTGTCAAGTATATCACCTTAGTGATACAACCATCCTAATCGCTCTCTGATTATCATCTTCTGCTTTATGCCTCTGCCAATGACAACTGGATATTTAAAATGAGGCTGAGATTGGGGGGGGGGTTGATTATCTTTCTTTCAAACAGCTCAGAGGTCTGAAACAGAAGTGACTGTTTTTGGGTGCATGATATTGCTTTTGAAAATCCATCGGATGCGTGGAAATCTAATATTGACTGCAAATCGGAGGGAGCTGTGCTGCAGTGATGACTCTCTCGCACTAAGGCCAAAGCTGAATGCATTGTTCCCTGCATTATGCTGGAGAATCAAACTTAAGCCGAGAGAATACCTGGGCTTTGATACGGATGAGGCAGTAGCATCGATCGGTCTTCCTGTCTACAGAGGCATTTTGTTTTTGGCCATCATCCTGTGTTGCTGTGGGGGCCATATACAGAGCAATGCTGCAAGGGTACTTCGGATTAAGGCCTGACGACCACTTAAACTCATATTAAATCATTTGAATTTCTCAGGACTGGTAGTTCAAGGTGAAGATGGAAGAAACTTTTTGAAATTCTGATGATTTTCAAACAAACCTTGAGCAGAATACCAGGATGAGGGAATGTATAAGGAGTAATCGTTCCACTCACATGTATAATCTTATGTACGTGTTTGTGTGTATTTGTTTTTTGTTTTTTTTTAAAGCAATAGCCATATCTTCAGGGTTTTATTAGTGGTCCTATCAGACTCCGAGCTGTACTGGCTAATTGGACGTGCTTAAGAATCCAGAATGATGGATCGAGTCTGCATCGAGAGAACCGGCTGCAGTTCTTTTCCAAAGAGTATCAGTGTTGACTGTTTAATTGATTTGGGAACCAGAGCAACCAATTCCTCTTCCAGGATGACAACCTCTGATCACATATTGGACTTGCTGATATCGAGCTCTAAATGAATGTCGTCAGACTATACAATATGTTCTTTAATTATGCTTTTTAACAAGATCCTGACCTTTTTTAACCAAAAATGGACTTGGATCATTAGTCAATGTTGATAACTGCAGTTTGACAAGTAACTGAAAACTTACAATACTGAGCTCATCAATCCAGCTTTATAAGACACAGATCACTTCCTCTGGGTCTGGATTTGGGTATCTCTGCCAGAGTGTCTGAGGCCCATATGTATATAGGTTTTATGAATCCCTGATAATTATGCAAATATTCCCTGGCCAGGACACTTAGCATGCAGTCCCATTCTATGTGAAACATCAAAGTGTACGTGGAATGCAGAAACAGCTGGCAGGTCCTGATTGGCCTCCTGCCTCGGCAGGGTGCTACGATGCTCCCTTTGCATCCTAAACGGATAATGTTCCCATTTCTTTTTTTTTTCCTTAATTGTGAGTATACTTGAAGGTGTGTAAATGGAATATTGATGTTCAAACGGCTGTACAGTCTGAACTCCTAAAAAAGGAAAAATGGACTTTAGGTGTAATGGACTACAGGTGTAAGAGGATTTGACTTTTTGTAATAAGCGTTGGGCATTTCAAATGGTTGTATTTTACATGAAATAGCTAAATGGGGAAAGTCAAAATCAAGGTACTTGAAAAATATATTTTTATCATTACATTTTGCTGGTAAAGTGAAACTGGTATTCATCAATTATCCCACTTCTAAGCAGTAGTTCTATATTGGTGCTTTTACTTTGGTCAAATTTTTCTATCTACATATGATTTTATTTTTTATTTGGGGGAACATTAGTCCCCTTTCAAAAATAAAAAATAATTAACTTTCACAAAGAGGGTGGCCATATAAGCACACAGAAGAATTAAGCCCAATGATGTTGTGCCAAAACTTTTTTTTTTTTTTTGGGTGCAGAATTTCCAGTAAATATGACTCCTCAATTTAATCAATAGTTAATTCATACTGAAATGTGAGCAGTCTTAATTTTTTTTTTTTTTTTCTTTTTTTTCTTATAAGGCTAAGGGAAATTACTCAAACCGAGATGAGCCTACCACAAATTATTAATTCATCATCCAGACCGTTTATTCTGCAGGCGGTGTCGCAGGGGTGCTGGAGTCTATCCCAGTTGTATTTGGATGAGCACTACACGACTGTGTCACCCATCGTACCATTATTACAATCTGCAGTTTGTTTGTTTTTTATATATATACATATGTATATATTAGTTTTACATGTGCCACATACACTTTGGTTGCTTTTAGATAGGCCCTGATAAATATCAAACATTTAGAGCTACAAATGTATCCAGTTAAAAGTCTGGAATCATGTCTTTGTCTTCGACTGCAGTTATGTTCCGAGTAAGGATGGTGAAGGAACCTCTCCCCCACGGAAGATATGAGTCAGGCTGGGAAACCCAGGCTTCATTCAAGCTTTATGATAATTGATGTTGCACAAGCAAATTCCATTTGATAAATACTCTTCGTATTAGATTTTACACCAACTTTTTATCCCTATCAGAGCAATGGGTGAAGCTGTGAATGGGTTGAATATGCAAGAGAAAGAACGTTTGCCATAAGGTGATGTGGAATAGTGCATGCAGCAATATCCTTCATTATTTACTTGATACACTTTGTCCTTCAGGCGAGACAGATTCTTTTGACTGGGGGGAAAAAAAAAAGTTCAATGAAAAAGTTGTCTTTTCAAAACCACCCCCGCAAAATACACCTTGTGACTTTTTTCCCAGAAATAAGATTTGCTCCAGAACTATGCTACTACAAAAATGGAATCACAATCATTGTTTTAGGGCTTGCTTGGCAACAAATGACCTGTATTTTGTTGATTTTTTTTTTTTTTTCCAACAAATGTGAAGGGATGGTCCTGGTCCGTTATGTAGTGCTAGATAGCTTTCAGCTATCTCTGCCTCATAAGTTGGCTATTGGATGGTTGGGCAATGCTTTGATGGTTTGCAGTAATCCATTGCAGCTCAAAAATACCCTCTTGGACCATTGATTTGAGGGGTTGTTATCGTGCTACATAGACACATCCATGCCTCATGGAGTGACAGCCAGTGTAAAGCAAATCCAATCTATCATCTTGATTCACCATCTGTGCTTCCCTTTTCATCATGTGTGGTGTAAGCGCGCTGGCCAAGACGCAAATTAAATATTCATTTTACTTAATATGCACCAGTTCTTTGTAAAACTTGTCTTTGCATATTTAAATATTGGCCCCTCCTCCACTGGGCATTCAATCCAAAACTCTCTTTGTCTGCTTATAATCTGCTGCCACCTTACTTAATTTACAATGGATATACAATGGTTCTGAGGAGAGGATATTAAAATGCTGCTTTGCTATGCCGTACATACATCTGTCTACAGAAAACAAACAGCAGCATTTTTATGTGAACACAGTAGATGTGCTACATGTTGGCAGTGATTCAAGGCCGGTTTGTGACACTCACTTGGAGAGCGGAACATGTGTGAAGGATGCATGGCAACGATTTGATACTTGTATTGTCCGTGTTATTTATGGCTCAGATCACAGTGGAACTCCCACAGTCTATGCTTTTGAGCATCCAATGGTTTCCATTCAGTGTGTTGAAAGTAGGATGTGGGTGTTTGCTTGCAAAATGAACAAAAAAAAAAATCACGAGGTAAGTGAAGAAATAGATATTGGAGTTGTGAAAGGAAATTCAAGAATAAATCAAATATCTTCAATAAAACCTGAAATTTCTCCTGCTCCACAAAAACAATGTCCCAGGCCAACAAAGCAGAGACAGCAAATGAATTTGTGATAGAAAATCTAACCTGAAGCTACTTTATTGTCAATGAACGTCACACTGTCTCCGGTTATTTGATGTCTGAAGTTGTTCGCTTGAGCTTTTACATCCACATTAGATTTCATTGTAGCATTAATGTTTACAAACCAGACACCGGACCAGTATCTCTTTATAACACCCCGTGGGTGATGTGTCTGCAGCTATGCAACTATTATTTAGTGTTGGTGTGGCAGCTTGCAGAGATTTGTCTTTGTGAGCTTGAGATCATCTCTTGTCCATTACTGAGGCTGTGTAAGAAATCAGGGTGTGGCAACTATGGACATTATTTTTAGCTCTGTTACTTCTCCTTAACAAACCCTCATGTTTTCTACTAAAAACTTTGTTTCCAGCACACCTCATCCATCTTAGGCATGTTCGACGGTCTACTGTCACAGACTAAGAAAATTTGAAATAAACATTTTTGATGAGGAAGTCAAAGCAATGACTTTTACAGTACATTAAACACACTTGTGGATGCACATTCTTCAAAAAGATGCTGCTGATTTTCCCTATTCAGCCTTCCAAATCACATTAATGGGGCCTTTTTTCCTCTCTTTAGGGTTTGTTGACCTATTCAACAAGCCAAAGTGCAGGGCACGGCTTCTCTTTCATGCTACATAAGGATGAGATTCTGGTTGGAAATTCGATCTGGCTTGTTGAGAGTCTGTGGCCGTCGTCTTATGTAGCAGCTGGTGTGTGGTTTGGCATGACTCTGTGCTCCTCTCGGCTTACACAGAAACATGCTTCATGCAGATCTTATATAAAATTGTTTTTTGTTTTTTTTTGTTTTTTGTTTTTTTTTAATTCAGCTGACAGACACCAAGAGGGCAACATCATGAAAGTTAACAAGTAAGCAGCACAGGACAGATTGATGCAAATCGTTAAATTCAGAAAACAATTTAAAATCGTTTTGATGGCTGTCACACCTGGGGAACTTTGGCCTCACAAAATACCAAACAAATTATTTGGTCAGATTAAATGATCCAGCTGGCGGTTCAGGTAAATAGTTGGGTATATTCTGCATAATTGTTTTAACCTCAGGTGCCTTAGTTCTAAACTTTTTGCTGATTTATTTTATTAAAAATGTATCTCCCCATGTGACTGGCAGTGACAGCTAATATAGAATAAATCTTTTAATCCGAGCGCAATCATGCCTTGTAATCTGGCACTTAACAACCGGTGACATTTTAGGTTTTGGTTATCAGCCCGCTGCGTGCCTCCCTCAGATCGTCCTTGTATTTAGCCTCAAGTCAGAGCAGTGACGGCAAGAAAAGCATCAAATAGTTACTGAAAGATTGAACTCCTGCTTTATGCATGTTAACTGAATACCCCTCAGTGTCTGGATTTTTATTTATTCTATTATTTTTTTTAATGTTTTAATAGGTCAGCATCTCACGTGAATGTGACATATGTATTCCCTGTTTCTCTTGTACTTTTTCTTTGTCCATCATGATATTATCTATTTGACTTTTTTTTTTTTTTTTTACTGCTATGTTTACTCACTCTTTCATCACGTCTCGTCAGTTAATCGGTTCCCATTTTTCTCATCCAATCAGCTCCCTGTCCGTGCTCATGCCCATACCTGTCTTTTTTTTTCACACACCTGGACAGTTTTTTTTTTGTTTTTTTTCTCCAATTCAGTCTTTCGATTGTCCCTGACAGATTAAAGTAATGGGAGGTAATCTTCAGTCAATCCCGCCTACTCCCCTTTGCCGTCAGAACTGCCATGTTTTACAGAGGAGCTCAGTTACTCCCTTTTGGCATCCCGTACTCCCCCCCATCCATTTCTCTTCATCCCTTTTGTCTACTTGTATGAAGGCAGATAACAAGTGATGAGTTTTGAAGCCCTCATTTAGTAAATGTTCATAGCATCTCTTTACCTAAAGACCGCAACTTTATTTCTATGACACTTATTGGACTTTGAGTTTGATCTGCCATTTATCATCAGCTACAGGTAAAGATCAAGAGAAAGTATGATTTTTTTTTTTGTGAAATGTGTTTGACATCTGGTATCACCAGGGCTTTATAATTTGCAGCCTTTCTAAACCATCCTGGACAGAACATGATGGGTTTAATTCAGTTTTATATTCAGGAACATTTGCCAAAGCAAATCACACCAGTCGATTTCGGATTTCTGGTATTTACATTGTAGATGAAATTTTTTTTTTTTTCAAATCGACAATCTAAAATTCTGAAACGTCGTGTGTGTGTGTGTGTGTGTGTGTCATTTTTCCAGCTGCTCAGCATGACTCAGCAATCTATAATATTTCTGCAAAAGAACTTCTTTGACTACAAAATGGGAGCTACAACATTTATGGGTAAAGAATAAAGGGAAGCAAGCTCTGATTGATGTTTTGTTCAACCTCCCACTTTATTACTTTCACGGAGTGCTATAAAAGACTCTCGGAAATCGCCGCCTTGCAGGGATGATCTCCAGTGATAACGCTGAGCTGCCTATCAGGCTAATGTGAATCCCAACTTGCATGTCTTTAGATGGATGGCTCCAGCTGTTCCTCTTGTGCGCAATGTTCACTCAGCCATCAGTTTTCAGAACACCTGAGGAGGGCGGGGGCTTTTAAAGCCTGAGCCGTCAGCCTCTTATCAACGTAACTGTTCTCCTCTATTTCTCGGTCTCATTTCAAAAGTATGTTATTGTCCACACTGTAGAGTTCCATCGAGTCGCTGCAAAATAAAGCGCTTATTTATATCGAACTGCCTTTTGTAATAGAATTCTACCTTTTGTGGTTGAAAGATGAAATAATCTGGTGGACAGGACTACTTCAAAGACCGGGACGACTGTAGGAAAAGAAAAACTTTAAGGTAAAATGATTGTTATTGCGTCTTCCAAGGGGGATATGCCTTAACTAATGTCCATCTGTGAGCAGGATTATGCAAAACCTCCGGGATTGTTGCACCGCCCAAGGACAAGCAAATTCAATTTTAGGGTGGATCATTGTAGCAGAGACGGGTTTTGCTTTTGTTATCAAGATGCCTTCCAGTTATCCTGCACCTTGGATTTATTTTCCTCTTGTACTTCTCTGAGCACATCTTAACATGAGTCTATGCAATGTTTCTCATTTTGCCTTTTTGTTCCCATCTTCAGTGCAATGCAGATTTCTTCAAACCGTACCCACATAGCCATAAGAATGTCGAAAGTGACGCCGCTGTGAGGATCTAAATTTCAAAACACACTCAAGCTGGTGATAAAAAGTCGTATGGCTCAGTCTGAAAAGGTGGGGTTAAAGTTCTCTGAAGAGGAAAATTACATTCTCAGCAAAGTGGTTTGGATGCAGTTTGTTTTTTGGGTTCCAGTGAAGATTTACATTTATTCTCAAGTAATTATATCAGGGGAAATCAAGTTTTATTTTACTGAATTCATAGTAACTGGTCTTTATTATCTGATGAGGCTGCTTCTTTTGAAAATAGGTTTACCATCTGGTACACTCTGAAATCAATCTACCGGTAAAGTTTGGCAAGGACTACAGGAATAATTGGTCTAAAGTTAATTTCTACAGCTTCACTTAGCCTTTTGAATCATAGCCAGTTCTAAGCTTTCCTTTACATATTTCTGATACCAGTGTATTTTTCTCAGCCATGCCCAGATTAATAGCTTCAAATTGCTTTTAGCCTCTCTATTAATAGCCAAAGCGGAAGTGCTAAAAGAACAGAAATGATCCTTTTGGTCCATGGTTTAGATTTAAAAGTATTTAATGTCACCTAAAAGGAAAGATCCTCTTAGTTTTCCAAAGTTATTAGAGATGTAGAGCGCGTTTGATGTGCACCTCCCCTCCTCGTAAGAGCTTTGTGAGCTATCAAAAAGTGATTCCTTCACAACCTCCCGACCTCATCACTTGCCTACTTTCACTTCTATCCAACTGCTTTAATCACAGTTTTGTAACGGTGAGTATCTTGTGTATTTAGACTGGTCACACGTGCGATGTCTTCCACCCCCTAACCGAAGAGTACAAATCTCCCTTTCAACAAGATCCCATCGTACACATAATTAAGGTCATTATGACGAGGTGGAAAATACTTAACGCTCCCAACCTGGATGGCTTGAATGGTTTTTGCCTTTGTGAGAAAAGAGTAAAAAAATATATATATATAATTTCGGGAAAAGAAAGTAAACCTGCATCATGGGTGCAAAGCTGAGCTTTTCCTCTGTCACTTCAACAAAATGACTTTAATATCTACAGCCATCTTTGTTAGCGGAATATAGCTACCCGTTTCTTTTTTGTTACATCATCAGTATCTCTGTCAACTACCTGTACTCCTGACCCCCTTTTCACTTTTCTTCCTCAATGCTCTGTTTTGTGACTCACATTCTTTTGTGGTACTGAAGCTGGACTTTGAGACATGGTTTTCGATGCACAACACTCCTGGCAGGTACAGCCAGCCACATCACCCATCGATTTGTCTTTCTGTCTAAACAAGACGATTTCGATTCTGGTAGTATGGTTTCGCGTATGTGTATCATTCCTATTCGTAGAAGATACAGTATAAGGTGGAGTAGGTTGCTGAGCTGCAGTATATTCTTTACTTCCTGTTGTCTGCTTTACTCTCTGTTCCAAAACAGGCAATTTCTTTGTTTAAAATTAGAAGTTAGTTTGCCAGTGACAAGGGGAAAATGCCCATGAATTATCATCTGCTTCTTGTCAAATATGAAGATCATCTCTCTCTCTCTCCACTAGCTTGTCAGGTCTGCTCTCTATAGCCCCAGATACAGCTAGTCCTCTCTTGGTTTTCCGCGATCACTGTCGTGGGCTAGGCGAGATGTTTGTCCATCTGTGCCGCAAATAAAGAATTGTGAGCTCACGTTCATACATATCGCCGTTAATGCAACTCTGTCCTTTAACAAACACTTCAGTCAGTTTTCTCTCCCACTGGTGTGTGCGTGCGTGTGCGTGTGGAGACTGGGCAAATCGCCACGGCAACTATGGCTGTCGCATCAGCCAATACAGGGAGTTTATCAGGTGGAGATTGACTCTGAGTGGAGGTCTTGTGCATGGCCTCCCATTCTCCAGCCTCTGCTAAAAAAGGCCCAGAGGCACAGCCTAATGGATGTGACGTCAATACGGAGAGGAGGGAGGCCATTAAACACACCATCAGGCGAATAAAAGTGTTTCTCTCTCTCTCCTTCTGTGGGCAATGTGTGTGCTTTTCTAGGTGTACAAGAGCAAATAGATGCCAAAAAATTATGCATGAATAACATATGCAAATGGGATACACAGAGATACAAAGTGGTGTGTTGAGGTGTTTTTTTTCTGTTTTTTTTTGTTGTTTAAAAAAAAAAAATGTCTCTGTTAAGCACCACGACGCAGCCACGGAGACTGCAGTGGGTGAGAAAATATAGCAAGAGCATCAGTATGTGCTATGTGTATCTCTGGCAGGTGTCTGTGGGCTGAAAGAGGATCCACACACGAGTATGAATAATAAAAGAGACATGGGGTGCTTCGACTGCATACCCCTTTCAACAACACAGTTTTTGTGCACATTCATGCAAATTCTTCCACTCTCCTGCTCGATGAACAATGTTCTAAGAATGTGGTCCACATGGAGTCTCCCTTGAAATATGGAGAGTGGTAATGAGGGCTGATGGTTGGTACTGATGGTGTTTGAATGTGCAACTCTGCAGATAGCTGGAGAGGCGGAGAAAGAGTTGAGTCCGTCTGATCCCACTGTTGCATCACTGTGTGTGCCCTGCGTGAGGGAGCCATGCTGTGTGTTTGTGTAGGAGACTTGAGGGGGCTAATCTTTGGAAGCGAAGAGGGCTAATGAGTCCAACTCAACCAGCATCCCCAGCTGCCTAGCGACCTTGCCTGTCGATCACTCTCAATGGGCACCTCATATTTATAGAGCCATTATTTTTAGCCCTCCCCTCAGCCCTTTCGCCTTTAAGGATTACCAGAACATTGATGGAAAGGATGGAGAACCCAGTAGGAGGGAGGCAGCTGAAGAGTCACAGAGCTAATTCCCGCACTCATATCTTTTATAGTTTCAGTTCTTTTTTAATTTTTTTTTTTGTCCCGTATGGGTCATCCACAAGAATCTATAAATAACCGTAACTGCTGTGACCTTGGCAAACTCATTACTTGTAGTGAAAGGTTTGCTGTGCTACTGGAATACATCATAACAGATGTGCTCTCCACCAGCCATTTTCTAACGTGCTTGAGTCGTGAACATCAGACTTTTTTTTTTTTACAGATTTACTTACTTACTCTTAGCGAATTCTGGTCAAACTCTTGATTTTCTCAAATACGGACACAATCAAAATTCCAGATGACTATTACTTTAGCCATTGATTCATCAAAAGTCACTCCCTAAATTATCTGCCCTAGGTTGATTCATATTAGCAAAAAGTGTCTCCCATGCTGCAAATTAACTTTTTAAAGTTTTTTTTAATAATTATGAACTGATTTTTTTTTTTCTTAAGGCAGCATTTAAATGCTTGGAAGGTGCTGTTTTAAATTATTTGAAAATTAACAGACCATGGGAGTAGGTGCACAGATATGCAAGTAATCTGTCCCACAATGCCATTTAAGGTAAAGTCTGAAATCATCGCAGGCAGGAGGCAACAACCTCAACAGATAACTGTCTGAGCATGTCAATAATTCACCCAGACATCGCTGTGACGATCAATAATGCTATCCATACAGCAATTGTGCAAACCCAAGTAAACCTTCAATAATCGATAAAACGATGTGTTTTACACCGCGCATCTGAGAATTGGGAAATACTCTTATAAAGGAAACCATTGAGGTCAGCAGTTAAAAGGATCGACTTGCTCCTTCACACCCCGTTGCTCGTCTCCCACCCGCCCTCGTGTCATTGTCATTAAACAAAGGTAACTGAAGTGTCGAAGTGATACTGTGCCAACCCCGCAAGGCCATCATGGTTTTGCCTCTCAAGAATGACGACCCACTCTGACCTCAATGTCCAACACCAATTTTGAAACCGTTCCATCTTCCTGTTGGATGGAGCGGTAAAATCAAAGCTCTCCATTGTTGCTTTTTAATTTTTTTTTTAGGGACACTAAGCAGTGACTTTGACGGGCAAAGACACCAACACTGGACAAACACACCAATCTATAGATGACAAAAAGACAGGACAAGCACATGCCCCTTTTACATCGATAGGGCACGGCTCCTTCACCTAGTTTGGAGCTCCGCTCTCTTATATTCCATCTGATATGAAAGTGAAAATTAACAATTAAGTTTCATTTTAAATGTGTTGATTGTAGCTCCAAAATACTTCCAAGAATGAATGCAATTGCAAACATACGCAAACATTTCAAATCCAATGACCAAGTTTTAAATCATATCTTGTTTTGTCAATCTGCAAAATAAACACTGATTAAATATTGCCTTTGTCCTTTTTACATTTTAAACTTGATCAAACTTTTATTGAATTTTATCTCCATGAAATGTCCAGATTGTTTGCACAATGAAAACACTGAAGAAAGCTGGAATGTCAGATTCTAATTTTAGTCTTTTCGGTCAAAGTGGTTGCAAGAAATTTCGCTTGGGGAGACGAACAGAGCCCGTCATTGTTTGGCTGTGTCAAAACACCATAAGTGTCAATGCTGTGTGAAATCTCTGCGGAAATGTGGCTTGTGATAAATCCGCGATGAGTAATTCAGCGTTGGACAATCAAGCAAATGAGAGAGAGATGATGATGATCAATTATTCAGTCTAGAAACCCTTCAGCTGTGCCGCTACACTAATCAAGTCCATAAAATCAAATCTTCATCCGAGGCAACCGTGTGAGAGTGTTATATATCTGACTCACGGTGGCACTCAAACTGCAGAAAAAAAGTGTGCATCATTTTCACCCCAATGTGTGACCTTAGGTTTCTAATGACTACCTCCGGACAGAAGGCAGAAAAGACTTTGGTTGACCATCATGCCCTGTGGATGTTGCCGGTAAGAATAGCTCCAGATACACATTTTCACCATATGCCCACTGGCTGTCTCCTGCAGAGTATTTCAGTGAGTCTCTTTTACATGCGGAGACGGTGCATCTGGCTGCACAGTCGGTCGTGTCCTGTGGCCATGTGTCGGTACTTTGTTCAGAGGGTCTGTGGTTTTTGGGGAGGGGGCAGGGGAAGCGGGGTGGTGGTGTTGCTGGCAGAGAGGGCTCGTATCGATTCATACCCTCTAGCAACGTGCCAAGAAGCTGCTTTCATAATCCTCTCTCCTAAATTATTCATCGCTCGCCCTCAAAATTTCATCAGCACCTACATAAAGAGAACAATCTCCTGCGTGGCTGCATTGTGTAGAGGGTGTGTTCATACACACTGGAAAGCAAAAGGCGAGTGAGGCAGGGTAAATAGGTGGGCTAATGAAACCCCCCTTTCCATAATCTAAAGCTTTTATTACAAAACAGCTATTCTAAAATATCTGTAATAAATGCATTTGAGAATCCCAAGACTTGACAGCAAACCAGCTCTCAAGCGTGGAGGACATGAAACAGTGATTTGACACCTCGTCTGATTTGTGCAGCAGATTCAACTAATAACCGCACATCCCAGCTGGCTGACCAGAAAATGGACTTCTCCTACCCTCTTGCCACTTATTCATCTTTTTCCTCCTCTTCATCCCATCTCATTTGACTCTTGAGACATCGACTGTGTGGACGAACCGCTCAAATTGTTCCTTTTTTGAGTCTCACTTCATGGAAGTTATGATTTTTATCCCATTTCCGCACATTTTTGGTGGGTGAAATGTGTCCTCCACAAGAAAATGATGGCCATTCATTCAGACAAAAAAAAAATTATATATTAGTCAACTCCTTTGACATCGGCCTGTCTGAAATTCTCCTATCAAATTGAGTTTCTGCAAGGAGACACAATTCACTGACCTTTTCAATTGCATTCCAAGTTTTACCAGTTTCAAGTTGTCAAAGCAAAGTACTTGATTCCTCAGATTCCCTGCATTTCTGAATAAAGTAAGAGAAAGGAAGAAGCTTCAGCAACAACCTGACTGAAAATGGGTTGGTGCTAGTTGGTACCCATTGGAAGGTAGAACTTCAGTTTCACGGTGTATGAAGCCCACTGGTTCCAGACACAGAAATTTCCATTAAAGGGGAAATTAATCAAGGACGGAGCTAGGTTGACCGAGAAACATGAGTTGCAATTCTAGGTTGCAGTCCAGGGAAATCATTATACCATTTAAACTAATGCTGGAGAGATTGATTTTAGGAATGGTGATGTTTGTCAGTCTCTTGGTCGGTCACTCATCATGAATCATCAAATATCTTAATGCACCGAAGATGAATCCGCGTTTGAAATCCAAATATGCAGGACAGCTGTAAAATCTGAAATGAAAAATTTGTTGTAATGTTGTGTTGCACTGAGAAAGGGGGCTTCGTTATTGGTTTGTTACAGCACAGCGTCTAGTTAGTACTGGCTGTGATGAACTAAAATCTATTTGCCCTTACATTATATGAAGAGGTGTGTCTAGTTCTCATCCTTTTGAATCAACTGGCATAATTATCGAGCAAGTGGGTAATACTGTGAACATCAGTGTGAAATATGGGCTATCTTTTTCCAGTTTCAGATGGTGAGACTAAGATATACAGCGTGAAGTATTTCAGCCGTCGACTGAAAAAGACCGCTTCGGGTTTATATGTTACCTCGTAAAGTAGTGTGAGCTTAAATCCAGTGTGCAGATACCCAAGCGCTTCTATTTTCATATGTCAGAAGTGCACACTTGTAGGCCTCCGAGCACACACAAACACACACACACACACACCGGCCTGTCAACTTTATTTTTTACAATAACTATCAAGAGACCAGGATTCTAATTCTAGGTTTCAGTAGTTTGACCCAAATTCTACGGTCACACTTTGCTTACCATGGATTGCACTTTTGTCACACTGCACTCATCGGAGATTTAACCCTTACAGTATTTTAGGTTGTTTATTTTTCCATGTAAACACGAGGTCTCAACACCTAAGAAATTTATTACCTAGGACACTTCATACATGTTAGCGATTTGTACAGTTCCATCTGAATGACTTGTTTGATTTTGGTGTTACTTTGCATTCTGTTCAGATTCAGCTGGTAGGAAGATTTAGCAACATTTATAGTTGTCCTTATATATTCATATGGGGAAAATGCAGGTTTTACTAGCTAAAAATAGTTTAACCTGTATGAAAGGGTTAGAATTGGATTAGCATCAGAATTATTTTAGATTCAACTTTTCCATTAAACATGTACAAATACTTGCAACAAAATGCGGTTTAGCATCGAACCACAAGTGTAGAGAAGCAGCAGGGGCAGATATAATGAATAAATTAACGTGCATGGTGCTTTTTGTCAAAAATTTACAAGTTTTTATAGTGATGGTATTATGAACATATTATACAGATGGATATGTGCATTAAATGCAGCAGACAATCGGCAGGAACTATGAACATAATTTACAATGTACACAAGATAAGTTATGCTATACAAAAATACAGTTGTAATTGACATTACATAGTGCATAAATAAATATGGACAGTTGCTGCTTATGGTTACTGAACTAGTGAAGTAGTTTATGGTGCAATGATATTGTGTCATATGCCACCATATGCAGTCATTTATAATATTCATAGATTTATTTGGACCCAAACACTGCGCACATGTTGCTGCCACTAATCTCTGGGAGAGCATAAAACAACAGAAAATCCATACATATTACAAATATTGCCTGTAACATCAAATATCTTGTTTTGTAATTTGTGGTGGTAAATGTTGGAGTAAAAGGGTAACCGGAAAATTATTTGATTTAAGAAATGATCAAAGGAAAACATTTCATTTTATTACTTTTCATTTTATGTATTTGGCAGCAGCCATTGTCCCTTCAATTTAAGGACTTTATTTTAATGAAAAGCAAATTAATGCTTGTGGGTTTTTTTTTTTTTTTTTTGTTTGTTTTTTCATTATTAGTTTTGAAGACTTCCCTTTGGCCATGAGCAGTATGTTTCTATGACTAGATCTGTGTAAACAGCCCAAATGTATGTCAATTGTTAGCAGATGTCTTTCTTTTGTGGCTGCTCATCAACTATTAGGTTAATCAAGATTTTGTTTTTTGCTACTCATTATCAGATGGTTCTGATATATGTGAAGAATATATTCTCAACATATTTCTATTCTATACTTATTGTGGTATATTCTTTATATATTGTTACATTCTTAACCACATGTTTTTATTGTACAGCCACTTTGGCACTTGGGAAATTCCTAAGATGAGTGTTTTATGGTTTCTTTGTGTTGTTCAGAAACAAGTGGACCACATTTTAGATACGTTTGACAGTCATTCTAGTTTTAGGTGTTTCGCTGTTTCATCGGTGGGTGGGTGTCAAACTAGTTTTTTTTGGGGGGGGGGGGGGGTGACTCTGGGAACCTCTTTTTGACTCTTTAATGAACCTATGGAGGGGGGACCCAAAAGTGTAACTCAACTGTGAAAGATTTTTAAAATCCTCTGCTTGAGGTGCTTGCAGGGGCCTGTTAGAGCTGGCTTCCTGTCTGCCAGCGCTAGTGGAAATGACAGATGTGATTTGAACACAACGCACCATGTGAGCGATGGTCGAGGTGTTCCAATTACCCTCACCTTAGCCCGAAACCCACAATGCATAAAATAACATGTGCTCTGTTCACTGGGTGCCAGACCCTGTTGTCACTTTTTGTGAGCACACTATCCTTCTAGCTGGAAAGTGTTCGCTCTGTTACGCCACCTGTTGAATCAATGCACAGATGACCTTTTTGTTTGTGTTGTGCTTCTCATTACGAAACTGACAGAATTTCCATGACACAGGGCGAAAGCTCATTTTCAGTAAGATTCAAATTCAAAAAGTATTTAAAATAGATCTTTACTTTTGAATAAAAGGTTCCATCTACTCCATAAAAATGAGATTTACCTGAAGGGAAAAAAAAAACGGTCTTACAAGGTTGTCATACAAAACAACTTTGCTTGCTTACATGCCAGTTTTGACATCTGCACTTTCTGATCCTTGCAATCTCACAGTGAATGAACATACATTTCCTTTTTGGTTTTTGTTTGCATTACAGGATTCAGTCTGTCAGGATAAGACCACAATGTCCAATATTCCTCTTACTACCTGACATGTTTTCTTTTTTAGACGATTAACAGGTGTCACTTGTACTGCGGCAACTATTTTTTTACAAAGTCAGAGGATAAAATTGAATAAGATCCTGGTACCACTCCAGATTCCTGTCTATTCTACAATCACTGGAAACCTTCAAGGCATAGCGTGTTACCACCCTGTTTACAGGAAAGGCTCACTTTGTCCATGGAGGGATGGATACGGCCTGTCGTAATCAGGTCGTCTGTTGTGTGCATATAGTTACCTTCGGTAAAAAGGGCCTTAAAATCTGTTGGGAAAATATCCATAACACCAGAATACTACCAGCAGCAGCCAGATGTGTTAATACTAATCAGAAAGGATGAATCCTTGCTCTCTTTTTGTCCCCTCGAGGATACTTCACAACAGTGTCACAGCAGATATCAACACTTATCAGATCTGGCATATTTCCCCATCTTCAATTGACTGTGAGCTTGTGTCCACTGCGCCCTCTGATTTCATTTGTTGGCGCGAGTGGCGTCCCTCGTGGCCTTTTGCTGCTGCAACTCCTGTGCTTTGCACTTGAACCCATGAGTGATCAGAGATACCCCGTTGTGTATTCGCCAGCTGCATTTACTCATACTTTATCAGAAGGTAGTGGATAGCATTTGAATTACTCGCACAGTAGCAATTTCAGTAAGTATGGTTCTTCTTTTCCTTTCAGCTTTTCCCTTCAGGGGTCGCCACAGCGGATCAACCTTCTCCATCTAACCCTATCTAACCCACCACGTCCATAAATCTTCTCTTCGGTCTTCCTCTGGACCTCCTGCCTGGCATCTCCAATTCTAGCATCCATCTACCAGTATAGTCCCTATCCCTCCTCTGTACATGACCGAACAATCTCAGTCTGGCTTCTCTGACCTTCTCTCCAAAACATCTAACATGGGCTGTCCCTCTGATGGACTCATTCCTAATCCCATTCATCCTCGTCACTCCCAAAGAGATCCTCAACATCTTCATCTCTGTTCAGTAAGTACGATTGTTTTCCCTTAATAAGTAATGAATTTAGTTTTTTAATATATCAAAGCACAATTACAAGTGTTGATAGTGCCGGATTCAAGCGTCTGCGACTTCAAAAAGTGAGTATATTGCCGAGATGTTGCAATGTGTTGAAAGGTGTGTGTGATGCGTTTATTCACATTCTTTATTTGCAAGATGGTGTGTGTTTTCGGTGCGTGTGATTTCTGTTTGCAAAAAGTCTCAGATAAGATTCAAAAATGAGAAAATTTAAAAAAAGGCTCATGTTTCTCAATGGCAAACAACGTGAATATTCATACTGAGCACCGTTGCCCGAAGGCCTTTTCAAAAAGCCATCAGTAAAAAGGCGGTGTGTGTGTGTGTTTGTGTTTTTGTGTGTGTGTGTGTGTGTGTGTGTGTGTGTGTGTGTGTGTGTGTGTGTGTGTGTGTGTGTGTGATGCTGTGTCATCCTGGAATGTGTCCAGTGGTATTTTAGTCAGTGTATTCCGGCACAAACCACTTGAGATTGTATCCACACCTGAAGAGGAAAGTGACCAAAAAGACAGTCGTACTTGGTTTTCGGGAGGCTGTTGGTGAGGCAGTAGTGAGTCTGCCTCACCTGGTATCTCTGTAAGATGACTGTTGTTGTGGCTAAAAATTTCATGCAACAAATAAACATTTATGTAGAGCATGCAATCCCTCTTCCACGGTTGCTATTTCTTTGTTCAGCCTGCATCCCGACCCCCACCCAGCACTCCACTGTGGGGTGTTTTCAGATTTATGCAGGTGATCTCATGGTCACGGAGTGAAATTATTTCGGGCTTTGCTTTTATTGAATGCCGCCGTGTTGAAGATAAGGGTAATAGTGTGCAAGGGTCAGATCAATTTAGCATGCTTGTTGACAGCGAAATATTTTCCCCCAGACAAAAATCTGGCTCTCGTCCTACACACAGACCCCCCACCCACCCCCCCAACCACCCACCCAACCCCCACCCCCATCCTGCCTCGTTGCCTCGGTTTGTTTCTTGCACCTGCACAGAGAAAACGTCACCATTTCCCTTTTTTCTTTTAAGCCTCTCTCTCCCTCTCCCTGCCCTGCTTTGTTCTGGCTGTCTTGTCCTTTGTAGCCGTCAATCTTTTCTTCTCAGACTCGCCAGCTGACTCGACTATCACGCCTTTTACATACAGATATCAAGATCAGCTTGTTCCGTCATTTTCACATCAGAGTAAATGACACCTCCCTCCACACACACACACACACACACATACTTCACACATCCAACCAAAGAAAGCCGTGGGATTGTGTCCCTTGTTTTTCTCCCTCACATACCTTATCTGCCTCTCCTGTCAGCTCAGCTTAGTGACAGGTCCTGTCGCCACGGGATGTATCCAACAAGCAGTCATTTGCAGGCCATTTGTGCCTGCCACAGCCTGCCCCATTCACATTTTTTTTTCTTCAAGTCATGCACCATCTTTATGCCTGTCATGATGCAAATTCATTCTCTTTCTTCTGCTTCGACATGCTCACTGAAATATTAATAACATATAGCATTTAAAAGAAGCACTCCAGAAGGGGGCATTTTACGCCCCATGTACTCGTCTCAAATCATGACTTAATTAAAGTGGATTTCTGAAGTAAATTATGAAGAATGTGGGATAAACAGAAAAACAAAAATTGATTACATAGACCCCCTTCTAAGGGCATAATTCTACCCCAGAGAAATTTCCAGGTTCACGCAACAGTAGTTGCTAAGCTGGGGTTTTGGCAAGCAGGTTGTTATGTCCCAAACGTAGAGTAGGATTTAAATTTGGAAGGTAGAGAACAGCAGTTGAAGACTGAATGCACAAGATGTTCGGGCATTAAACAAGGAAGCAAGATCAACTACTAGAAACATAAGAGTTTGTCAGGGAAGAGATCAATGACCTGTCACTGTCATCTGGGGCAAAGCATTTATCTTAAGACCACATGCTGACATCTCAGAAAAGGAACTCTGTCTTCTTCCTGTTGTTGTTCTAATACAAGTAAAACGCGATCAGTTCCTGTGTGCGTCACAATATGAAAATTGGGGATCGGAGACCAACGTGTGGTTGCATAGATCTAATCCGATGAGGAGCTGGTGATGATCAAATTAACAAACAGGCAGACAGGTAGGATTATCGTAGAAGTTTAACTACTCTGCCCATGGGGGTGTTCAACAACTGATGGCTTGTTACGACATGCCATGGCAAGGATAAAAATCGAATCAATCCCAAAGTACACCGACGTCCATGATCATTTCTACATGATACTTTTAAAAGGAAGGGATGGCAAAGTAGATCAAATCAAGAGCTTGAGGAGTTGCTGTGTTTTAGTGTTATCCCAAAGAGCAACACAGTGAATGACTTTTACATCAGCAGTCTTATAAATACACAAACACACTGTCACTGATGACTATGTTGTATTCAGCAGCCCTCTAAAATCATAATAGCACAGTGGGATGCATGAAAAGAGATTTTACTGCACTGCATAATTGCAAATGCTGGATGAATGGGCACACAAACAGAGGCATATCAGAAATCCTATTTGCAAAGTAATTTTCTCTTCAAATTCCCCAAAAATCAAGATTTAAAAAAAAGGAAATTGTGATATTGCTTTTGTGTTTGGGCTCCCTATATGTATAGGACACACACAAACGGCAATGCTGTTGCTGCCAGTGCAGGGTAATTTCATTTCAGCAGCCAGTCAGTTCTGGTTGTCAAGCACACCTTTGGCAGTGTGGGACCCTCTGATCAACAGAGTAATAATCTCTGCCGCAAAGAACATCAAGTATAATTGCAGCATTGTTTGTGACTTATCACAGGTTTACACAGCTGACATTTTCTTGGTGTGTTGTGGAAGACGGGGCTGGTTTTGATTAAGCTGTTTGAAAGGTCATGTTCGAGCCGTGCTGGCTTCCACGTTCTTTTCGATTTCCATATGTAGCACTGGGCTGAACAGCTGTAGCAGATATTTAGTATCGCACGGTGTTGGATTTAAACCTCATAAAATTCACTCGCTTGTTCATCTCATTGGAATGCATCAGAGCAAGACATTGTGGTTACGTTCTCCGTAAACGTTGGGCAGATGCAAATGATAATCCCAAGGATTGGATTGTTATTTGTTTTTAGCATGATGATTCACAAATTAACACGCTACTTGTTCTGAAAACTATATGTGTTGCATGTGGGATTCATGCCAATATTCCCAGGGTCCAAAGTTCCCTGATTCAATAATCATTAAATACACCTTATTCTAAGCGGGGTCAGGTATGTGGGTTATGACATGGGGGTTTTCCTTCATGGTGAACATTTGACCCTGAGATCATTGGACCCTAAGAGACCACACATTAAGGCTAGGACCAAAGAGAGGGCCCTGGTAACATTACACCTTTTGTCTGTTTCCTATTAAGTGCACTATAAACTTGGAGTGGGGTACCCCTTTTGAGTATATCTTTGAATATATTGCATGAGCAAAAGAAGAACATACTTTTGGACATTTGATGATGTCGACCTCAGTATATTTCATTTGGTTTCTCAAGGTTATTGCATAAACCTTGAGCAAAGTAATAGGCATATTAAGCTTAAAATAACTTTCAAAATGGATTCACGGGAAAACTGAACAAAGTTGGTATGGCTGCGGCAGCAGTGTTTGCACCAATGATTATCATTTGCAGTGTCATTGCAGTCATCCATAATCTTTCATGTTTTAAAAAGCAGATATAAATGTGAATCTGTTTCCCATTTTCATGACTTCAGTGTTCAAGGTAACCCACCATGACAACAAAGGCATGGTTTTCCATATCTCTCATAGTACATCTGTGCTTTTTCGTCGGTGAATGGCAGTTATTCATGGCTAAATCCCATGACCAACTTTTATGATGAACTCATTGAAACTGTAATGTTCACCAGAGGGATACAGCTAATTGAAATTCATAACAGGACAAAGACTTGAATTACTATCACTTGAAAAGGTAGTGTAAGTTAGCGGAGGACAGAGGAAACTTTATGTGACTGAGACACATTTATAAGGATGTTTTTAAGGATTGACAGTCCCATTCGTACGTTCATTTTGACATTCTTTTGTGTCATCAATGATTTTGCTCACGACAAAATTTTAGCAGAGTGCTCTTCAAACATGTCAACTGTTTTACACACATTGGTGTAATTTTGAGATACATTCTAAAGAGGGATTTGCATTATGTTATCTACTTTTTTCTTTCTTTTATTAGAACCATGTGACGCCTAAAGTGATTCAAAAGACAAATGTGTTTTGTTACTTGGTAAATTACAGCACATTGCATATCCTCACCAGCAGATAAGCATTTTCATTTGCCGTTTTTCGCTGTGGAGGCACATCCACCCACTCTCCCTCCCACCCTTCCATTACTGCTTCCAAGCAGCTTTCCATCCCCTCGCTTTCATCATCTTATTTGACCTGACTCTTATCTTCACACTGTAAATGGGACAATGTCTGAACTGCTCCCTGGCATGACATGGCCAGTGGGGCAGACAGAGTGGATGGCCTGGCTGCTGGTGGAGGGAGATCATGGCAGAGAGAAACGCTGATGGCTGGAGTAACTGCGGCATAGAAATAAAAATAATAAAAAAAAAATTGAAGTTAAAGAAAAATGTGCTATTATGGGAGCGGAGAGTGTTCTCAAGGGCCCCCCATAGTTATCAAGTATAGGGCTTGGGTTTTGACATGTGAACAGGAGTCACTGGATATGGCGCCGCCTCCACCTGGCATTGAATAGAGCCTACCCACAAGAGACTTTGTATGTCAATGGGTAACCGTGGTGTTCTCAGGACCAGGCTGATTCAGGGGGGCCAGATATAGCATCAGAACTGTGGCACCGTGTGGACTGCAAGCATCCTTTCACTGTTGTCTTCGCAAATGGCATACATGCACACAATACCTACTGTACTGATCTTTGGAGTTTTTTTCTCTGTGTCCAAAAAAAGAAACGCACATCAATTCATCTCAAACATTATATAAAGAGCCCCCTGTTTAACTCCTTGTATAACGAAGTTACAGCATCAGTTGAAGTGGTTTTATGTTCTGTCCCTTTAAACAATTGTATTGTATTATGTATCCGTGCATGCATATTCATAACCGAATTCTACAGAGCAAACAATGCAGTTAAAACACTATGCAGTGAGGACTGCAGTGGAATTTCAAGATGACTCCATTAGGTTTGAACTAATCTAATTTTACTACTTAATGGCCTCATGACCCAGCCCGGTGCTTGGTAATGACCACATAGTTTTATTTTATGGACTCTGTATGCATTACAAAACAATGAGATGAAGGTCTGCAGGGGCATCCAGACAGACCATCATTTTATAACTTGTGGATAATCTTAGTTACATTTTTTCCTCATATAAACCCAAAAGTGTAAATACATAATTGAACAGTGCTGCCTTCCAGTTGGAATGCGGAGGGTTTCTGCGAAATAGGAATCCTTATGATTAAAAATTCCTGAGTCAGACTATTTACTTAAGTGTTGTTCGTAGATTCATTTGCACTGGTAGCTTTTTAACAGGGTGGGCGGCAAAGTGGTCAGCACTTCCTTGTCACAGCAAGAATCCACGCGGGTTGGATTCCGTCAGGGGGCCTTTCTGTTTCTTAATGTTTTTCCCCGCATCTGAGTGGCTTCGTCTGACCATCCAAAATAGGTTCATTGGAGACCCTTAAGTCCATCATGTGAATGAGAGGGTGAATTGGTTTCGCTATTCATAGTGTACTTCAGTCTTCGGATGCCGAGCTGATGATTTATTTAAATTAGGGGCCACCGTATCTAAATCTCTTTGAACAAGAATGTAATTTCCTGCTCTTGCATTTCGTGGAGCTGTGGCAAGAAGCTAGACCGCCAGTTCTCCATGACAGTACTCCGGGGAAAATGTTGACCTTACTCTATAAACAGGGCAACAGTGAAATCTCTAGACATATCCGATGTATCTGAGTGTTGCTAATGTTTAAAAAAAGTTTGCAAGCACAGCTTGTATACTTGTAATTGATAAAGAGCGTTTTCACTCTGGTCATAGTGAAGGAATTTTTTTACCGTAATAACTATACAGATCTTGATGCTGAAAACATTGAGGGGGGAAAAAAACTGCAAAAAACAAAATTGGAGGTCAGGAAAACCTTGGAGGTTTAAAGGTTAACGGTCAACTGAAGGCTCAGGATTGCCCACCACTTCAGCAGCAGCAGAGACACTAGCAGGCTATGGCGGGGGTTACAGACCCTCACAGACTACAAGCCCCAACACGGATCTGCAACGGCCACACCTCTCTGCTGAACGAGTTCTTCGCTAGCTTTGAGGCACAAAACAGCACCCCTGCATTGAAGACAACACCCCCTCCCAGCGACCAGGTACTGACACTATCCCCGGACCGCGTGATCCTTAGCAGGATCAACACACGCAAAGCCCAGAGTCCTGACAACATACCTGGCCATGTACTGAGAGACTGTGCGGGGGAGCTCACACATGTCCTCACAGACATATTCAACACATCGCTGAGTCAGGCTGTTGTTCCCATCTGCCTCAAAGCTACAACCATCGTCCCAGTCCTGAAGAAGTCGTCACCCTCCTGCCTCAATGACTACCGCCCGTTTGCTCTCACTCCCATCCTCATGAAGTGCTTTGAGCGGCTAGTCATGGAGCACATCAAGTCGCCCCCCCCCCGCCCCCAAATCCCTACCAGTTTGCATATCGGTCGACCCGCTCGACCGAAGACGCCATCTCCTCCACTCAGCCCTCACGCACCTGTACATAAGAATGCTGTTCGTCGACTTCAGCTCAGCATTCAACACGATCATCCCCCAGAAGCTCACTCATAAACTGGACCAGCTGGGGCTCAATGCCTCGATGTGAAACTGGCTGTTGGACTTCCAGGCAGTGTGGGTTGGCAGGAACACATAACCGTACCATCGCTGTGAACACAGGATGTGTGCTGAGCCCCCTTCTGTTCACACTGCTGACATACGACAGCATAACCAACGCACGACTCCAACAAGTACATCAAGTACCTGGACGATATAACTGTGGTTGGTCTCATCAGCAACGGAGATGAGACCAACTGCAGGAGCGAGGTGAGCCACGTTGCCGTGAGGTGCGGTGCCAACAATTTCTCTCTGAACATGGAAAAGACAAAGGAGATTGTTGTGGTCTACAGGAGAGAGCGCAATCAGCACTCCCTTCTAACGGTCAAGTTAGACACGCAGACGCTATAGACTCTGAGCCGCCACCACCCCCCACACACACACACACACACACACACACACACACACACACACACACACACACACACATGCATCCCAAGCTCTGCGCCCCCTCGCCCCCCACTGACCCATACACACACATCGGACTGTCATCAGGTACCTGCCATAAGAACTTCTCCATGGATGCACTTTAAAAACGGTTGATACAACTGCACTTCTTACTGCTATCACTTTAGTATTTCGGTCACTTTAAAATAGCAAAAAAATTAATAATTTAAAAAAAAACAAAGAAATTGCACTCTAACCATACCTACCTCTGCATAGCTCGTTGTTTTTTGTTGTTTTCTATGAGAAATTATTTGCAATCTTTTGTACTTTTGTACCCTTAGAGTAATGCTATTTCAATGCTCTGTACGTGTGAACATATGGCACTACTGACAATAAAGTTGACTTTGACTTCAATAATCCAGGAGGACAATATGAGCCAAATACAGTAAAATCACCTCAAATTGGCATTTTGTCAAAATATAAAATAATGAGGTTGAATTCGCAAATGCTATTATTTTCGCCGATCATTCTTCAAATGATCAGCAGTTGCATCATTGCTTTGCATTTTAGCCAAGTCTCTGAGTCCCATCTGACAAGAAACCATCGCCCAACCTGATGCCACCTCCACCATTTCTCGGAGGACCGTGCCAGATGAGTGCAACTGTTGCCAAGTTGGTCTGCAAATTCGCTGCATTTCAAAAGGAAGCACTAGATGAGTGATTCAGGGATGAACACTGGAATTGAAAAACGATAAAGTTCTCAATAAAACAATGTTCCAATTAAGGCTTTTCAACCACAGAGTGGTCAAATATAGTGAAAAATCACATTAAAACACAGATGTTAACCAGATAAATTGTCCCTCTTATATGTGTAATTGAAAAGACGCGGGCTGTAGTTGGAAATTTTAATAAGAAATTCATGATACAAAGGCCACGTTTAATTAAAATGAGAAATACATTTTCCTCCTGATATGGTCACGAAGCCATGTGTATAAAGAAACGCTGTGATGTTAACCAATCGAATACTGCTTTAAATCTGTTGGGGGGTTTTTTTGTTTTTTTTTACGTTTACATGTTTTTTTGAACTTTAAGATGAATGGTCGCCACTGCGCAGCACAAGTGATGCCATGTGTGACCTTCATAAACATCAACCAAAAATGTACACGAGCATAAATTGCTAAATTAATTCACTAATAGAGGAACTGTCACATGTTGCGTTCTCCCTTGCACCTGTCAGACTTAATATATGTAGTCGCACACGTTACGTGGCACATTGAAAACCCTTGACTTATTACAATTTCTTCCACTGACTCACTCGTTGCTTGATATGTCCACGTTTCCATGGTAACAAGACCTAGTACTCATGGCCGGTGGGTATAATTGAAGCCTTGCATGAAGGATTCATTTGTATATTTCACAAAATGTCTGGATTTTTTTATTTAATAAGTGTGTGTGTGTGTGTGTATGTGTTAATGTAGGAGGGCAGAGGAGTGAGAGAACTTGTGAGGTGGATGGAAAGGGAACAAATTATTATGGCGATGCTTTGATGTAGACCAGGTGAGAGGAACCTAAGCCTGAATCCTGCCGACAAATAATTGAGCTTGAAGTTGACGGGAAACCAGTTCAGGAAACTGCGGTCTTCTGTAAATGCTCGACACTGCAAATTCAGGCTGGTTTTATGAGTCATAAGGCCATTTTTGCTCCCGGCACTGATTTGTGACCAGCATCAAAAGCCTGTTTGATCTTTCCTACTGAGATGGTTGGTAGACTTTTGGTGCCGAAAACCATTTTGTTTTGATTGCCAAACCCAGAGAGGAGAACTTCGACTGAACACTGACATGAAGGTTAAATGTTGGGGCGTGCACTATGATGTGGAAAAAGGAGAGGTCCATCTCGTATATTGGATTTTTTTTCCTTCTACACCAACCTCCAAAATATTTGCAATGTCACAAATCCTGCTCCTATAATCAGGTTCTAAAAAAAAAAAAAAAAAGAGGCTTTCACTTAGCTAAAAGAATTCTTGCTCACTGATCAATGGACAAAAGTTTCCGGCCAAATGGGCATTTCTCAACTCGAAGGATATCTTAAACTGCATGAAATGCATTTTATTTTAAGTAAAGTGCATGAGCTCATTCGGCAAGCCTTGAAAGTGTGAGGTTTTCACTGCACTGTATCCAATAATACACGTATTGATCGATTAACCCGGGATGCTGATGGTTGGTGGGTCAGTAAAGGTGATGTGTAAGACATGTAGCAAGGAAATGAAGCTTGTTATGATCGCTGAAGCAGCAGTTGAGCGTCACTCCCTCCCCCCCCACACACACTGCAGATCAGCACCTTTTTCCCTTCACTCTTTTCCCAGGCTGACACCATTGTGAGCAGTGTGCAGCATTTATAATTAACGTTTCTGTCTGGGATGGGACAAAAGAATGTAGTGCTGACGGCAAGACAACTCACTCAGATGTAGGTAAAGAAGTCATTATTCCAACTCTTCCCACCTCCACATCATCTGCATATTCAGTGTGTGTGTGTTTTCCCTTGAGGCCTTAAACATTTCAGATCTTGCAAACCGTTAATACTAATTCCCGACTCTAGCATATTAATACTGCCACTGAAATATGTCTCTAAAAGTGTGCTGATACCTCAGTAGGTTTCTGTTTTAAATTGTTCAATGTTAGTTGTAGACACAAATCTTGTATTTGTCCAAAGTCATAGCACAGGCTGTGCCAATGTACCCCTCTCATTATTTTAATGACAGGGGTATATGTGCTCTGTCTGTAATAGAGAGGAATCAAGTGCTTTACAGGATCAACTATGAAAAGCTCACTGGAAGAAATAATGCATGAAAGAGCTGTTGGAAGGAGGTGGCGCAGTGGAGGTCTTTGTTCATCATCAGACAGCTTTACCTCAAATTTCAACTGTAACATATAGTGGGTGGAAAGAGGCAGTCATTTCAGCCTCTTAACAATGTGAAGGAATTCTGGTCTATTTGCCGTCAAATGGAGTGGCTCGAGGCTATACGGTGGCACAGTCGTTATTTCCTCACGGTTTATGGCAGAGGATACCCCCTGTGCTTTAGGAAGGGAGGGGTCCTTTTTCAAAAACAATTGAGTTGTCTAAATTGTCCATCAGTGTGAGTGAGGGGCGACTGAGTTACAGTGTGTGGCTCCGTCGAGGTCTACCCCCCCATCTCCACAATCCCTGCAACTCTGTGTGCAGAATAAGCAGTATCAACAACGAATGAATAATAGCTTGAATTTATTTCGAACCTTTGCCCCCGTTTACGAAGGAGAGATCCTTCATGTGTGGGTAGGAAATTGGATCAGTTAAAGCTATGGTGCAGAGAATTTCTGCATAACAAAAGCTAAGATTGCATCAATTTTATACATTCGTTATTCTACCTAGAAAGCTTCGAATAATGCTTTCAAAACGGAAATAGAACTCGCATCAGGCGTAAACTAATGTGTAAAGTACCATAGAATTGCTTTATTCATCATGCCAATAAAGTTATCGTGCATTTTACTGGTTCAAGCACAGATAACACTGCTGGGCTAGCCCACATTGGAAAACTGTATTTTAGTGTATAGGGAGGGGATTAGCACGCTAATACCTGCAGCATAAACCAGTATGTTGCCTGTGGCTTCTTCATCTCAATAAAACATAAAACATTACTGGTTGAGTCGGCAATAACGGCTGTTAAATGATAAGCAGAGATAAGATAATAATCCTCCTGATTCCCAGCTACCTAAAACTAAAAATCAATATGGATTTAGCTGTTTTGATTGTGATAAATTGAGAAAGTAAATACACACTTAAGAGAACTACTGAACAAATATGAGCTAGTCAAATAAATATGGCATCATTTAGCAATCTAAAACCGAATAGTGCAGTGACCGAAAGCTTGAATGACTAACCCCTGCTTGTTGTAGGGGAAAAAGGGAGAAATTTGTTGACATTTAATGAGCGCAAGCTGACGTTGACCTCGTGAGCACAGTCACATGCTGAACATGACAGTGTTAACATGTATCATCTCTATCTACATTATGCAGATGCAGTGACTATAGTGAAAATACCATTTCATGTGATTTGTGTGCCTCTGTCTTTTGCAGTATCGGGACTGAACTGCAAGCTCGTACACTGTTCATATTGCTATTGTGCTTTGTATTTCAAGTTCATTTTCAGACACTGTTATGACAGAAATTGAGCACTCTGTAGTTCTGAAACATGTTGACTGTATGAAAGAAAAGAAAATGGAGATGGCTGCATGTCAAATGTCTTACACATGATTTCTAAAGAGAATAGTTTGCATGAGTGTGTATGACTCCCATTTCCACAGGAAGGAATGATTCACTCCAACCAGCCATTCACACTCCCTGACCTCTAATTTGTCCCAGCACATCTGCAGCTTAAACAATAACCATCCATCCACCCATGGTTTCAAAAAAAGAAAAAAAAAGTTGAGGAAAGTAAAGGAAAGCAAAGACACACCTTGATCTTCTGACTTGCAGTTACAGTATAACCTTGAGTTGGCTTAGAAAAATATCTACTAACAGATTTTGAAACAGTCTCACACTTTTGTCATCTTACCGACGTACCAAATATCCAAATGCCTATCCATGTTTCAATCCTAAACAAAGTCTTGGGAAGTTTTCAGACTTTAATTTGTATATAAATCTTTCATATCCTCATAGATTCATTTTTCAGGACGAGGAGCAGCTGAACTAGCCTCGGAATCCGATCTGACACAGAAGTAACGCACATGTATGAGAGATGACTCCGGATTTCGGCGACATAAAGGCTTACTGGCTGCTACTGCTCCAGCTTCCACCAGGGAGGGCTGAAGCTTCAGAACTGACCTCTAACCCCCTTCTTATCAGCCCCCGCTGGCCCCAAGCAAAGGCCGTTACTCCCACAATGAATGGAGGTCACTGGCCTCGGTATCTGTGAACATCCCACTGAGAGACAAATTTATAATATCTCCCCAAAAGGGAAGACCCCACCCACCACCCCTCACAGAGGAGAGGGCAATTATATTGTCCATTGCAATTCCTGTGACTGTTAAAGATTTCTTAAGTTGTTTTTCCTCCTTAAAAGGAAATGAAAAAGAATTCCAACCTTTCGATGTAAACCCGCAGCAGACGGTCCATCACGTTACATGCAACGTGAATTATTATGGGCGAAGCAGAATAGTTACATAACGTCTCAGTATCGAGCTTTAGGGAGAATTGCTCACGAACATCTTCTGTTATCACACTTTTTCCCTAAATGAGTGCAAATGATATTCTCTGCTAACTTAAACGACAACTTCTAACATCCGATTCACCAATTCCATCGCTTTCCGCTGAAATCAGTAACCCCACCACCACCCCCTGCCTTGCAGATCACCCAGAGCTCCATACTTTATGTCCATATACTCGAACAGAAAAAAAGCTGCAAGACAGTCTATTACCATGTACAGTTTCCACGGACTTGTTTGCCTTTAGATTGCACTCGCGGCTCTCCCAGCGTCTCATTATAATCTCAGGGCCCCTTTTCTCATGAGAGAAGATGTTGTGTTCTCGGAAAATCCACCTTTTTTTTTTTTTTTTTCTCTCTCTATGCAGACTGTGTCACTCCATTTAATAAAGCCACTGTCCTTGAAATAAGGGTGACGCACGGCAACAAGTATAAGTACAGCTCTCGATCACTCACAGCCTTTAACACGAGTCCTCGAATGGCCATGTTCAGCACGCTGCCCTCGTTCTATCCTTAAAAGGACAGTTCAGCGCCAAAAACTGAAGTTCCCCTCAGGCATATTAGTTGTTACTATATTAGTTGATAGCAGTAGTTGTTACCAGCGTTGATAAGACCACCGCATTGCTGCCACACAGGTTCTGCGTGCCCCTGTCGGGTTCTAAATTCCTTTCGATTGAACCCGACCCTCATTTTACAGTGCTTTAATTGATGGCCTCTCTCAAGCGTTTTTTTTTTTCAGGAATGGTTTGAATCCACTTCTCACGACAAGGTCTCTGGAGATTCTTCGGTGCCGTTTCGTTGTCGCGGGGAAACGCGGTCTGCTGAGCTGCGCACGTGTTATTTTTTTGGACAAATGCTTTTTCTTTTTTATTTGTTACACGGATTGCAGACTGATTTGAAATCATTTTTTCTGTCTTCCTCGCAATTTCTCCCCTTGCACACAATCCTCTTACACAGGCGTTTGTCCTCTCTCGAGGCGCTGAGCCTGGACTTTTAATGTTATGTGTGACCCAAAATCTGGCTTTAAGTTCTCAAAAGTTTCCAAACTGATAGATGTATTTGCATTCATAAAAAAAAATAATAAGAGTATAAGCTGACTGCTCTTGGCCTTCTAGCCTAAAAATGACTTTGAGATTATTGTCAGGTCGGTTTTTACATCTGAAGCTCCTGGTCATTTTTCCCCTGTCTTATCGAACCAGAGCGGGCATCTGTTCACACGTGATAAGCTCGAGCTCACACCATAGACAAGCTGCTCTGGGAAACAGTGTTGAACTGACAGAATAAGCGACGAATGTCGCCTTTGCTTTTACGACGAGTTGAACTAAAGAGAGAGGACATCTTTAACTTGCATTCTCCAGCGCACCAGAAACACAGCTTTTAATCAGTTATATTGTTTGGTCACAGCTAGCTATGTAAATAGGCGGCCATTGTTCTCAGGGTATGCCATTCCAATTCATTCAGTGTGTGTTTTATAATATCTTTCAATATACATGGGGAATTGTATAGAGTTAATAACTTGTGTCCAACCCCTGGTTGACCAAGTTTAAACTTTTTACAGCTGATGTAAGACTCTTGTGGCAGAAGTCGTTCCTCAAAGGAAGGCATGCATGTGTCAGGACATTTAGAAATAGAAAAGAACAAAATACTTACAAAATACTTGTTAACCGTGAACTTTACTCAATGCAATATTTCCCAGACCATGTGTTTTTTTTTGTTGTTTTTTTTTTATAAGAGCAAGCAAATTGTAAACATTTGTAATGGTAGAACAGACTGCTTACATCAAAACTGAGACACGTTTCAACTCCGGAGCCGTGACGTCGTCCACAGTGCGTGATTTTTTTTAATTTATTTTTTGTATCCTACAAGGATTTTATGACAAACATCAGAACATCCCTTTTTTTTAAAATTTAGCAAGAACACTACTTCTGTTCTGACAGATCCTACTCATCATCTCTACCTATGGCACATCAATGGACCAATTATTTGATTGTCTCTGATTTCAACCAGATTTTATGAACAAACATTAGCAATGAGTTTTTATTTTTATTATTATTATTAGTTTTTTTTTTTTTTTTTAATTTTACAGACAGTATGGGAGACTGAAAACCTTTTTTGTTGTTGTAAGGTTTGAAACATTCAAAACTAACTCCAAAACATCCACTTTGAAGTGTCAACATAGCAAGATACGTGAATTATACAGTTGTTTTTCTTTTCATAGCCGCAGCCTCACCATTCAAGAGCTGTATCGCGGGCCCTCGCATTGTCAGACATATCCAGTGTTTCAGTATAAAAGAGGGGAGGTTCTTGCAAACGCCAACGCAATTCGACAGTGGGCAAACGAGATACATTCCAAAAGTGGCTTGTGGCGCTCCTCAAACACTGATTTTTAAAGTAAAGCTTTGATTCCACGACAAGAGGGAATACCACTCGATGCAAAAATGAACATTAAATTAATATGTCTTTGGTGGTCGGGATGTCTTCATAGTTTGGAGCGAGTCAGTAGTGATTTGCTCAAGTCCTTCACCTCCCCGGCCGTTCTGACCCGCTCGTACCCGAGCACCGACATGGAATGGTGGCAGTAGTCCTCCACTTGTTTGATCTGCTGAATGCTGAGCACAGTTCTCCATGCGCTCGCGGCTTGCGTGGCGTTCCTGGACGAGACTATAAATGGCTTGGAGGAGGAACTGGAGCCGCTGGTCATGTTCAACGCAAACGACTCGATTTCGTGGTTGGTGGTGAGGTTTGCGAAGCGGTAGACGTTGCGCAAGGTCTTAACCGGGTTTTCAACCAGGTCCTCGTATCGCACGGCCATGTATTTCCCCTTCAGCCAGCTTGGCGGGTTTAAGGCAGTTCTCAAAGTCCTGGAGGTGCGGTCGCAGATCACCTCCATGGCTCCGATGGAGTGGTAATCGGAGCCGTCTTTCTTGTTCACTTTGTGACCGGGATCCACGAAGGGTATCCGGCGGAGTTTAGGGTCCCGGCTGCGGACCACCTGTAAGTTTTCCCTGATCAGGCCGTGTCTGGATTTGATCCTGGAGTTGGCCACCGCCCGCGGATCTCTGACCAGGTGTATCACCTTCAAATCCAAGGATGGATCCTCCATTAGCGGAGCCAGTACGTTAACATCCAGTATGCGTACCCCCTTAATGACGATAGTACTATATTTCAGGCACTCCTCCTCTAACAGTCTAAGGCTCTGAGGGGGGCACTTTTTACACACCTTGTCATCCACCATGCCCACCACTTCCTTCCTGTAGGCTGAGCAGAGGGGGTAGGAGCACACCACTTTGTTGAGGGTGGCGCCGAAGAGTCCGAGCGATGTGAAATTCTTCCCCCCGGGGCTGTTGTAGAGTTGGAAAACGGACAAATCGCAGCGGTACAAGGAGCTGAGCATGTCCCTGGCAGCCCCTTGCAGTGACACCGCATCGCCCGGGTACAGTTTCTGCCATATGTGCCACATCGGCTCGTACAAGAAGAACACTTCGGGATTTTGGTTGAACAGCTCCCCGAAAAAGGAAGAGCCCGACCTCCAGGTGGTGAGGACGTAGATGAGCTGTCTCTTTTTAGCCAGCGAGGGCCTGTACAGGAAGCGAATGTCAGATCTGCCCTGATAAGTGGTGCTCCTCATCTGATGGTTGCACTGCTGTGGTTCTTTGGTCCATTTATAATTCGCCAGATTCAGCATCGTGAGCACCAGCAGTAGGAAATAGGCCATAAATAACACGATCCTCTTCCTGCGCAGGACTTTCATCACGATGCCGGGCTGGGCTATTATCTTGGTATGGTTCCTGTAGGTTTTGAGCTTCCTCCCGAAGCCAGCATCCTTCTCCCAAGGCGCTGTCAACTTCAGCGGCTGATGGTATTGTTTGCCTCTCATCTGTGCCCCCGGAGAGCGGCTCTCGGCGCCGGCGGAAACGCTCCTTACATTGACGGGGGGTTGGGGGGGCAAGATGTGCACCGGGAGGGGGGAAGGGGGGAGGAGGAGGAGGAGGAGGAGGATGCCCGGTTGGATGCCGGATGGTGAGGTCTACTGGAGATCCTCGGCGAGGAAACCCGTGTTCACTGCACTGCGCAACCTTTCCTGGCGGACTCGGCGGAGGAGACGGGCGGCGGAGGCGTCCATGGCGGTCCTGAGGGCAGCGCGTCTTCGGAACAGAAAAAAGCCGCCTGCATCACCGGAGCGGACGCCCTGCTTGGCCGCAAAGCCACCGGCGCTTCGCGGCGCGGTGCTCCGATGCGTCCCCGTCCGCGCGGCGCGTCACGCAACGACAACGCAACTCGACATCTCCCATCACGGAGCCGCGAACGGCCGGTATCCACGGTTACGACGTCTGCGGCGTCCCGCTCGGCTCTTCCCGGTCGGTTAACTACCACGGACTGGCCCGTTTCAATCAGAAAATAGACTCGAAGCCCCGCCCTTGCATGGTTCTGATTGGTCGATTTTTGTTGCGTTATCGGTGTACGTGCTCTGTCATTGGCTCGCCGCGCCGTCCGTCCGCCCGCCCGCCCTGCTCAGGCTTCGGCAATGGTAGGAAATGATGCTGTTGTTGTGTTTCACAGAGGTCCGTTTCACGACCTGCGTGCATATTCCCACGGAACTTCTCTCCGTCCGCCTTTCTCTTAGAATGAAAGAAAAACATCCAAAACACTGCTGCCTCTTCTGACCTTACCGGCTGACTTGTCAATGTCAGTAACAGGCCTTTGTTCAAATCCATGTTAAGACCCCTTCTCCACGTTTCAGACAGCAATTAATACCTATAGATATAATTGTTTATTCTCTCAATAAATCCTTCAGGAAGCAGACACGGTATGAAAAGCAGCTGCCCTGAAGAATCCCGCAATGATCAGAGCGGCAGCACCTGACTAAGGCAGCAGAACCATTACAGCTCCGGTAAAATCATATTGAAGTTTCTCTGTGATGAAAGATCGAGTCAATAAAACGGACTATTGCACTATTTCTCATGTTGATTGTCAGATCTATTGAAGGCAGTCAGCGACAGTCGCCGCCACTTCTCTGGAGTGGAATGGTCTGAAATCTGACATTTGACAGCTGGTTGTGCAGCGACTCCTGGGAGACAGAGAGGTTGTGGGTTTGAATGGCGGGACAACATGCTCTACAGATGGAGAGCTGTCGTTTTTAAGAGGCCCGGCAGTTTGGGATTATAGGCCTTCTGGACCTAAAGGCATGGAAACATTGAGGGAATGTGCCACGATAAATCTGTGTGTCTTTTCTCTCCTGACTGGGATTAACTGTAGTGGCTATATTATTCTGTATTCTACCCAAAACAATTCCTTCCCATAATGCATTAAATTGTAGAATTAAACTGACCCATGGACTGGAACACCTTCAACTGGGTTTGTGTGCAGTCTCTGTTACTGTCAGTGCTTGAGAAGAATCCCAACCCAAAGCCTTTGTGCAGGCTGCCCTCTGCTGGAGAACTCCAGTTAAGGCCATTTGACTCCATTTTAATTAGTAACATTCGTTTAAAAAAAAAACAAAATGAAAGCATTAACTATGCACTTCTCTATCTATCTAAAATTAGATTTTGTTAAACTTAAGGTTTGTAAGGGCATTAATGTTAATAGATCTTGGAAATAAATTCAAAAAGTCTCAAATACTGTCGACCTACATATTACCTCACTCGATTACTATATGGTAAGCATGTTCTGCTGTTGTATCCGCACATGATTTAAATTTAAAGTGAAAATACTTTTTACATATATCGCACTTATACATATACTTATACTTATACTTATACTTATACATATACTTTTTACATATATCGGTTCCCTTATTTAGATAGTCTGCACCCCCCAGGAATCTTCCTACCCTCATTCCAGCATCTCTCTCACCAAAACAAATGTAGAGATTGTATTTTCATCTGATTCCCTCTCACGAGATGTATACTAGTGAAAATATGCATTTGTATGTGCATTGAAGCACGAAGCAACAAACTTGTCAATGTTCATCACAAACAGCACCTTACAGAGGTGTTTTTCTTTACAATACACTGTCTGTGGAAAGTATAACTCTGCTGATTGTCAAAATGGTTGCACGGTTGAATGTCTATATAGTGAATGAATGAGTGTCTTTTTTCCTCATAACAATGAATCCGATTTACGAGTGAAAGCAGTTATTGTCAACTGGTTACGAATACTAGTTGAACTAGTTCTAGTACAACTTGATACTAGTAAGTACCAATGACCCCTATTGTACTCACAGCTTTCCTTTGGAATTGAATGCTATGCAGCCAGGAGGATATCTATGTATAATTTGTATCTCCCCTGACATGCTCACTCACTGCCAGATATTCGCCATGCAGACCAAGAGATTTCCACCCCCACATTCTCCATACAATAAATCCACCTCCTCCTGTCCAGGCGTATCAGCTGCATGATTGGTATGTCGGCATGGCTGCGGGGATAACTGTGTGTACGGATGTTCACTCACAGGCCTGCACAAAGGAAAAAACTATTTCTGTGATTTAGTTATCTCTTTATATATATATATATATATACACACACACACATCAATACACACACCAATACACACACACACACACACACACACACACATATATATATATATATATATATATATATATATATATATATATATATATATATAGTCACCACGTTAAGTGATATGACACGTCTTGAAAAAATGCATGGGCTGCATTGACAGCGCCAAGCAACGTTATGTAACGCTGGAAAAAGGGGGAAGCTGTGAGCCTGAGACGTGAGCGATCGAGCAGGTGGAGGAGGACACATGCGCAGTGGGAGCCTCGTTCAGCAGCATCAGGACCAGACCCGCACCCCCACCCCCACCCCACCCCTCCTGCGAGAAGATGGTGCGCGTAAACAGAACGACCACCTCGTCTCCTCGGACTTCGTCCTCCATCGCGGCCGCGCAGTGAAATGCAAAAGAGACGCGGGGGATCATCCTTGCAGGAAAGAAGGCTGACTGACACCGCCTACCCTTGTTTTTGCGACGAAAAAACAAAGGGTTCCCTCTCCAGTAATCCATTATGACGGGCTTTCCTGTGTAACGGCCGCCGGGTTGCAGAAGGGATGCGCGTAGGGCTCCGGCCCAGCTAGATCTCCGTCGCAATGGCAGCCCTGTACCAGGGCACAGACGCCTCCTCTCCGGATAAATTTCTGGCCTTAAAAGACGTGAGGGAGGTGAAGGAGGAGACCACACTGGATGAGAAGCTCTTTCTGCTGGCGTGCGAGAAAGGTTTGCCTTTGCTTATTATATAATCCATTTTAGGAATCATGGGGGCATAGGTGAGGTTTTTATGTCTGATGAACGGTTCATGCAATGCAAAGACATACCAGATTCCTTGCAGTGGATACCTCTAACTTCTGCCTGGATATTGGCCGCTCTGGAATTTTCCCTACGGCGGGCAAAGATATACTTGTCCGCTCGTTGTTTCGCTGACTTCTGACAATCCCTGCCGGGGGAAAAGTTTAATTAGGCAGGAGGAGGACGTGAAAATACGAGGGGCATTTTGACAGGAGCTTCATTGATAAGTAAAGAACATTGTGCAGACAAGCAGAGCTTGTGCTAAGTGTTCCGGCCATTAAGGTCTGCTGTGACCATATACAGTCTCTGGAAACATGGTGTAGAACCAGGAATTGCCCATTGAGGGAGTTGTTATTGTTAACAGGACTGGGCTTAACAGTGCTGCTGGAAGAGAGCCTACGTGGGTCTGCTTGCCACACTTACGTGTCCGCTTGCCGTGTTCTAAAAAAAAGTACTTCAGATGTTTTATAGTTGTTTTTTTTCTAAGGTGATTACTACATGGTGAAGAAACTTCTGGAGGAGAATCAACACGGCGAGCTCAACATCAATTGCGTGGACGTGCTGGGCCGGGACCCCGTCACCATAACCATAGAGAATGAGAACCTGGACATCCTGCAGCTTCTCCTCGAGCATGGCTGCCAGGTGGTGCACTTTCTAGAGAAAATTACACTTCTTTGTGTCGCATGTAATGTCATCTGGTTCCTTCTAAACTGACCCATTTGTGTTCTTCAAGGCTACTGATGCGTTGCTTGTGGCCATAGACTCTGAGGTGGTGGGAGCCGTGGACATTCTCCTCAACCACAGGCCCAGGAGATCTTCTAAACCCTCCATTGTGGTAAGCTGTCTCGAACAAATGTTCTTTGAAAATATAAACAGCACAGAGAAAGCCATTGATATTTTTCAGTGTAATTTCAGTGTCGCGCTCATCTGTTGTTTTTCCTCTGGTCATTTTCAGAAACTGATGCAACGGATACAGAACCCGGAGTATTCCACCACCATGGACGTGGCTCCAGTCATCCTGGCAGCGCACAGAAACAACTATGAGATCCTGACTATGCTCCTGAAGCAGGATATCTCGCTGCCCCGTCCACACGCCGTCGGCTGCGAGTGCACACTCTGCAACGCTAAAAACAAGAAGGATAGCTTGCGACACTCGAGGTACAAGCCTCCTCTGCAGATAAGAATTTTAAAAAACCTGTGTAGAAGGAGGACTTTTTTTCCCCAGATGGCAGCATTACCTTTCTGCTCATCGAAACTCGCATTAAAACTGGGATGATTAACTTTGCTCTAATCTTCCACAATGTTATTTCACTGACTGGATGTTTTGGTTCCCTTTCCCTAAGTTGTGTAAAAACCTAAAAAACAAGGCATGAATCATTCAGCATGTCAAGTTAAGTGTTTGGTAAAGTTCTTGTGAGGCTCTTACCGGGGTTTGTTTTGATGATAGCATCAGCTGGGAAAGGTCACCTTAAAAGCCTGGAAATAAATAGATCATCACATGCATTAACTGTCAGGGAACACTCTTGTGCATTTGCACTGTATCATAAGTATGCTCTTTGGATGACAGAGTATTTTACAGCAGTGTGTTACTTAGATATCTTAACTGGGTCTGTTTTTCTGTAAATACCAACATGCTATCACAACAAATGGAGATGCGAGAAGGCTCAGTTCTGGTTGTTTTCTTCCATCTTTTCATTTGTGCACCTCCTTTAATTTCTATCGTCATCTCTGATCTTTGTCCTGGTTTTAGGTTCCGCTTGGACATCTACCGCTGCCTGGCCAGCCCCTCTCTGATCATGCTAACCGAGGAAGATCCTATTCTGAGAGCCTTTGAGCTGAGTGCAGACCTTAAGGAGCTCAGTTTGGTTGAGGTGGAGTTCAGGTATGATAAGTCTGCACATCATCCTTCTTGACAGAGCACTAATTTGTTGCGTGTGATGAATCAAGAATTCAGGGAGACACTTGTAGCGTTCACACAAACGTATATCTTATTGTAAACCTTTACTCTTTTTTTTCTGGAAGGATATTTGATGTGGTCTGTGTCTAATTTCTGCACGACAGGAACGACTATGAGGAACTGGCAAAACAATGCAAGATGTTTGCCAAAGACCTGCTGGCCCAGGCTCGAAACTCCAGAGAGCTCGAAGTTATTCTCAATCACACATCAAGTGAGGATCCTGTTGACAAGAGAGGTTTGCTGGAGGAGCGCATGAACCTCAGTCGGCTTAAGCTTGCCATCAAATACAACCAAAAAGAGGTTAGAAAAGGAAAATGTATTGCTGCCACATGTATTTTTGTCACCGAAATAGCTAAATAGAATTCCTGTCATGAAATCAGCGATCTTGCACTCAGGCGACCCGAAGTGCAAGATAAGCGGCAGAAGATGGATGGATGGATGGATGGATGGATGGATGGATGGATGGATGGATGGATGGATGGATGGATGGATGGATGGATGGATGGATGGATGGATGGATTTTTGTCACTGAAAAGCTTAATATAATTCAGTTCATAAAATCAGTTCCTACATAATACTTGAAAAATCAATGATAAGTAAGAAAAAGGGCCTTGGTTTTACCAATAATGATATCCCACCGCAGTCCAATAACATGGAATAGGTTCAACCATGCAATGGTTGTATGTCTTTATATGATGTGCAAATGAGAGGCTGAATGGTTCTATGTCTATGTGATCGACTGGTGACCGGTCTGAGGTGAACCTCAACTCTAGCCCAATGACAGCCAGGATTGGCTCCAGCAACCCCACCATCGTTAGCATTGACCCTTAATAAATGGTGAATGAATATTGATAACATTAATAATGCAGCTATTTATTGCAGCAATAAACTTGCATGTGTTTTATTGCTTTCTAGTTTTAGTTAACCTTAACTCCGTCTGACGGTTACATTCTCATCATTGTCTCCTTTAGTCATGCATATGGTATTAAATAGCCTTTATAAGACATTCATCCATGCATAAATTGCATTGCTTTCATCAAAACAGAAGAGTGACAGACGTTTGCCTTAAAGCAGAGCCTGTAGAGATGCCAAACAGATGCCAAGATTGCTCCGTATCACTCAGTCCTAGCTGCAGCAGTGTGCAGAACCCCGCTCGGCTTGAGTGATGTGAAAACACAAAAACACCAAAAGGGTGTATCTGAGAAAAAACAAAATGTTGCAGTGTACCAAATCACCACTTCACTTACATTGGCACCCGACCCGACCCTTGATGAGGACAAGAATAAGTCCTCACATGTTATCTTTTATTAACATCTGCTTCAGCAGCTGGTCTTTCCAAAATGTTTGGAAGGATAAAATACTTCCTTCAGGCAATGGCAGTCAGAGACCACTTCATGTTGAAAGTTTGAAGTTATGGGGCAATTTGAAGCCAGTAAATTAAATCTATTTTCCTGTGAAATATTTGACTCATATATCATATGCTGTAGTTTTTTTTTAATGTATATCTTCTTGAGATGAAAACTGAACAAGCACGTTGTGTGCTTTGTACAAAAAGGGGACCTTAAATGAGCAGCAAAGAGTAGAGGAAACTGTAAACAAATGAAAAACAGTAGAATCGAGCTACTTTTGTTACTTTCTCTTGTTAACACCTTCCCTTTATCCTGCCTCCTGCAGTTCGTGGCCCAGTCCAACTGTCAACAGTTCCTCAATACGGTGTGGTTCGGCGAAACTGCCAGCTACCGACGCAAGCACACCTGTCTAAAGATGGCCACTGTGCTGAGCGTGGCCATGCTCTGGCCGCTGCTCTCTGTCTGCTACCTGCTGGTGCCGCGGTCCCGAGTGGGCCAAATCATCCACACACCCTTTGTAAAGTTCATCATCCACAGCGCCTCCTACTTTACCTTCCTGCTGCTGCTTAACCTCTACTCCTTGGTCTACAATGAAGACAAGAAAAACACCATGGGTCCCGCGCTGGAGATGATCGATTACTTGCTCATACTCTGGATCATAGGTCAGACTCTCAGTTTAGTACAACACTTCATTCAAAGTGAATAACATGTATGTGTTGGAATGTATGTACTGTATATAGGCTAGTTTTCTCTGACCAAATAAGTAATGATATCCTATTAACAATTAAACTAAAAATAGGATGGAATTCAATCACGTAACATAATTTAATAGAACACCAGTGCATAGTGGGGTGTAAATGAAAAAAATAATGTTAGGGGCTGGCTGGAGTCCAGTATCCTGTATCCATAATCCTATCAAGCTCAACATGACATACGGCTGCCTCCGCGCTAAATGGCGGAAAAGTCTGGTCTGACTAGATCGAATCTGTCAGTTCTGCTTGTAATTGAGAGCTCCGGAAAGAAAATGCAGCTCCTCTCGTCTCCTCCGTCTCGCACACACGGCGCAAGTTCATGCAGATAAACACATGAAACACACGAGCTCCGTCTTTTCAGACGAGGCTCGGTCGTTAGTGGGACACTGTCTCTGCGAAAAGGGGTCTTTCGATGTTTCTCTTTCGCCGGGTAACCATTAGCTCGATTGTTCAGTCACTGTAATGGCTCTCCCTTGGAACAGTGGATTTTTGCCTCCTGGTCGGAGCATTCTGCCCGTCTTCCACTAGAAACGTTTATTGATCAATTTTGCGTTGAAAGGTCGATGCAACGTCACAACAATGTACAATAGACCTCTGCTTTTGAGTAATTGGTGAATAATGTGTTCCCCATTTAAACAATTTTCTTTTCCATTTAAACAATTTAACCCACCAAAGGGGAGGAACATCGGTTTTGTTTGTTTTGTTGTTGTTTTTTACAAATTCGGTTGTTTATTTCGCACAGGATGCCTCATTGCATTCACAGATCAAACCCAGATGGGACGCGGTGATGGATCCATTGTAGCGGATCCCTCCGGCATCCATTCTCGCTGTGAACTTTTGGTATTTGAGCTTGTACGTTTGCAGTGTGCAGCCACAGATGGCCCTCACAAAAGGCTGTGTTTCATTTCTTATTCTCTCTCTCTCTCTCTCTCTCTCTCTCTCTCTCTCTCAACCAACCCTCTCTTGTCATCTCTCCCAATCCCTTCATGCTGTTATTCCCCCGAGCTAGATCCTTCTGTTAATGGTGAAATCAGATGCTGTGGGTGTGACTGCATGCAGGGGTACGAGCACGTGTGTCTTTGTGAACCCCTCCAGTCTCTATCGCTGTGCACTCTACATTTACAATCAAATTCGGGCTTCCCATGTTAAAGACCTGCAATCTCACAAACTGCGCAAATCAAATAGCTTTTGTTGTCAAACTCAAAGGCATGTCTCCATCATGTCTCTCTTGACTTTTATTTCAACCAAAACCGTAATCTTTCCTGTAACTTTACTCTATAGCACAATGCCTCAATGGTAGGATCACAATTTAAATTCAAATCCACCAAAACTTAAGCTTTATTAAAATCCACACACCTTCCCATATCCAATAGATGACGCATTTTCAGCACATAAATCGAAATATTTTCATGCGCATTTTCCCCGGAGATCCTGTTTTAAGAAGAATTACGGCTGCATCTGGAAGAGATATTAAAATGTCAAACAGCTACTCTGAGTGTTTGGACCATGTATGTTATGATTCCAAATTTCCCTTCCTCTGTAGGAATGGTCTGGTCGGACGTGAAGCGCCTATGGTATGAAGGGCTGGAAGATTTTCTAGAAGAGTCAAGAAACCAGCTGAGCTTTGTGATGAATTCCCTTTACCTAGCCACCTTTGCCCTTAAGATAGTTGCTCATAGCAAGGTACTGCACGCCGCACTCACACGCTTTAGATTTTCGAGAAGAGATAACGCTGTATTTTTGAGCGAAATGTCAAGCAAAAAAAAAAAAAATTGAATAATGGGACCTCAAAATTAAATCCAGTCTGTTAGTTCATTATTCAGTTTGTAAACTATGCTGGAGAAGGGATTGGTCACTGTCATGCCCTGCCTAAATAATTAGCTTTAAAATATTTTGTGTGGATAATTAAAAAGGGACCATGAATGGTCTCTTTAAGACAGAGTTCCCCATTTGTCCATGACTGAAATGTTCTGTGTGCACCGCCAATTTCACGGCAGCGGGCCGCATGAAAACGCCGTTACGTCAACATCCAATCCACGCGTTAGCTAGCCATCACTGATAGGCGTAAGATTTTTGGCTGCAACTTTTCGATGAAGTTTCTACAGAGCGACCTGGAATCCAAAGGTTTCTTTCATGCTTATAAATTGGCTCGCCTTTTGCAGTGTTTTGTGATTCGTAATTGAAGTGCTCTCTTTGGAGGCCTGACCAGACGTGACACATGACGGGTTGAATGTTTCAGACCAGTGGAATTTCATCAATGAATTACCATAAGCATCTACTCTCTATGTGACTCTTTCACTCTCTCTCTATATATATATGTAAATAAATGGAAATAATCTTGCAAAACAGATGTACTTTGGTTCCTTAGTTTTAGAGGGAACTGGTATAATTAGGTGAGGGCAGTCAATATAATGAGTGTGCGTGCACTATCCCTGCCAAATCATGTAAGAGTGGAACAGAAATACCTGGAAATTTTCATCAGCCTGTGTCCCCGGTGGCAACATTGAGAAATGCTAAATAAATAAAAATCAGCAAAATGTAACGCTAACACACCTGTCAAGTGCCAGTAAAAATACGTCCAAACTTCTGCTAACAATGAGGTTTTGAAAGGAGCGAACAGACCTTAATGAAAACTAGGCCCAGGGTACTCGAGTAAATAGTCGTGAATGTGTTTATGTGTGTTGCAGTTCAAGAATGTTGAGGACATCGAGAGGAAGAACTGGGATGCCTTCCATCCCATCCTGGTGGCTGAGGGTCTGTTTGCCTTCGCCAACGTTCTCAGTTATTTGCGACTCTTCTTCATGTACACCACCAGCTCCATACTGGGGCCACTACAGGTAGGAAGTCATTGGGTTTGCATACATTGGAGTACTTCAAATCTCTCTTCATATAGGGGCTACACATATAAACTATGGAGGTTGGAAATGGGCCCTTTGGATAAGAAAAAATATTTCTCGCTACTTTATTTTCTATCATTTGCCATCATCTCCAGCACACACACACACAAAAACACTCATCTCCACCACCCACTACTGTCCTCGCTCAGTAAATGTGAATATTCAAGGACGATAAACTAAGCATCTCACCAGCTGTGCTTAGCAGTATCATATCCATCATCACTTGCAGTAAATCCAGACATGAGGCACGGAGGCGGTAGTTGCAATTTTTTTTCTGCCGTAATAATTTGCCCATAACATCATTCTGCAGCTTAGAGCTATCTTACACACCAGGATTGTTCCCATTATTTACAAGATTGGAACCCTCATTTTGCAGACACTTGATTTACACTTGAAAATGAAAGGCTATTTCACAGTAACTGAAAAGAGGAGTGACAGTACAGGCTTAAGTTATGAGTTGGCGTTACTTTTCCAGAAGGGCGTGATACTCTGGTTGTCTATCAGTTGTTTTCATAGCTTCTTTATTCGTCTAAAACCTTGTAAATTTAATTATTTGGTGCAGTTATTGACGATATAATTCCTTTATACTGCAAACATAGTTACATTTGTAGAGGCACAGACACAATCTGGCAAAACTGAAATAATGTGAGATATTGACTCGTATAACAAGTGTGTTCGCTCTTACTTTCCTGGCAGAATTAGCAGCAACAATTAGGATGTGGGCTGGTTGGATTCCTACCAAGGGCCTTTCTGTGTGGAGTCCCCATGTTCTCCCCGTGTCTTTATCCTCCCACAGTCCCAAAACATGGAGTATGTTCATCGGAGATCCTAAATTTCCCAGATGTGAATGAGAGAGTGAATGGTTGTCTGTCTCTATAAGATGTTTGAATGAATAAGTGAAGGATTATACAGTATGTCTCCATATCTGGCCCTGTGATTTACTGGCGACAGGACCAGCCCCCCCGGTATGGATTATGAATGAGTTAGGATATGTAACATAACTGTTTTTACAACATTTCTTCCATTTTTTTATAGCATTTTGTGTTCGTTAACAAGTACTTGATTTCTTTTGTGGAAATCCTCAGATTTTACCGATTTGATATTGGCTATTTTAATCAGTGAGAAATGTGGTCAAATGTAGATTTGATCTGTCTGACAGAAAACATTCAGTTCCAGAATCGGATATTACGTGGGTAATCTCGACAAAATGTGTGTTATGTCATCATTATTTTCCGGCACCTACTTTAACAATTCGGAAATCTGGTTTAAATATTTTTCTGCATCAGCCCCTCAAAAATCTCCCAGTCATAGGTGTTTTTTTGGGGGGGGGGTTTATGGCCCGGTGAAGTTGTGCAGTGCGTCCCAGCTCCCTGGCAGATAGAGGTGGTCCAGCTCGCCAGTGTCTGAGCATTTGCTGGAAGTATTTCAGTTCATTTTTTTTTCCTTTTTGCATGTATGACTTTGATTACCTTAAGGGCTCTTAAGGTATTCCATGAAGTCAGCCTCTTTGTAGGGATGCTTTCCTGTCATTAAGTCAAAAGCTGTTTGTGGTTGACTTATAAAACACCAAGACTTCATTGTAGCTTTTTATTTTCTGGGGTTTTTTTTTTTCGCAAAAATACCATCCTTTTTTTTTTTACCCTTTTCTATTCTATGACTCTCGCCCTCTCTCTGTGACATCACTGTCTGGCTTGTGAGGTTGGAAAAGATTATTAGCTATTGGAAATGGATGTGGCTGTGAGTTCGTGACACACCTCCTCGCTTACCCGCGAGCCTGCACGTTTTCCACACCCTCGTGATATCTGAGCGTGCAATTCACGTGCACGCAGACCATTCCTTCGTACAAATACACACACACACACACACACACACACACACGTGGGGAGAGACCACAAACGGTGAGTCAGGACTGTGTCGGCTGTAGTGGGGAAAATTTGTCTGATTCCATCCTTCCCAAAGAGGGTGGTGCATGCTTTTTGCGGCCTGCGCCCCCCACTGAAGTCGGAAAGATTTACTGGAGCTATCGAGTATCCCGGCTATTCACACAGTGAGCTCACTCATGGCCCAGACTTAACCTTATTTACAAATCCATCTTATGTTGCAGGGGAGAAAAAAAAAAGCACACATTATCATTATAAATTAAAGTTAAATTTACTGTACACACAGATTTGTTCAATGAAATGTACCGGAACATCCATTAACTAAAAGATGGATGAACCTGATAACTAGAGGTTCAATCTTACATTGACTGAAAAAAACCTTAAATCCCTCACCACACCTCATTTCGACCCGAAGAGCTCTTGATCTGATGTATTCCTGCTCTGTTTGTCCAGTAGCTGAGTCAAGCTTCCTGTCAGGGTGGGGGAGCAGGGAACATCCTCAGCCCCTAAATCAGACATGTTGAAAGTGGCAGAAGAATACACTGGGGGGGTTTCAGAGATGACAAGAAAATGAATCACGCTAATGGACAAATCCCTCTTCTCAGGCAATCTGGCTGGGTTTCTGTGTAAACACTCCAGTCTCCGTTAACCTTGAGTTGCCGGGACAGTGGTAATCCCCCACAGAGGGAACTTTGTGTTTGATTCTTTTTATTTATTTACATATTTCGTAATGGAGACTGTGTCGTGGCCTTGTTTGACCATCTCAAAGTCGCAGCACACGGTCAAGTCACTCAACCCCATAAATACTCGGTTGTACATGGCAACGAGAACACTTTCTCTGTCTTGTAACCCCTCTCTCAGGTTTGTCAGCCCTCCCTCGGGTCGGGCTCGAGCACACCAGTCACTTTTCACACTTACCCAGAGGATATATTTGTGAATCAAAAAATACAGGGAGGGTAAAAATAATTGCTGCAAATAGCATAAAAAAGGTTGCTTGTAAGGTGAAGGTGTTGGATGGTGTTGAACCGCCACCTCCATTGTAATTGGTCTTGGAAAGTAACTTTAAATTCACCTAAGATGATAAACATAATGAATGTATGGAGGAACAGTTTGAGTAAAACGATCTTGTGTGCATCATAAGTAGGAGAGGATTGGGGCATAAATGTGTCATTTATGTCAGTGTCTCCTCGGTTGGACGTGAGCATTTTAATGACGCCCTCTGGGGCTATTCTGAGGAAACTGTTACATGACTAGTGAATTATTCGGCATATTGTTAACAGAACAATATTTCTCAACAGATCTCTATGGGTCAAATGCTGCAGGAGTTTGGAAAGTTCCTGGGCCTCTTCCTGCTTGTGTTATTCTCATTCACCATTGGACTCACGCAGCTTTACGGAAAGGACCAGAAAGATCGAGAAAAGAATCCATCCCAGGACTGTGAGGGAATTTTCTGCCAGCAGCAGAGCAATGATGCATTCCACACGTACGGGAAAATCTCACTCTCTCATGCCTTATCGGCAGTGATAGCAATGATTAATGTTCTCGTTGAAATGTTGTGGCTGGATTACGTGCTTTTAATGGCAACATTTTTGATAAACCTGGAAATGCATTTGACCGTCTTCCACTGACATCCAACACCTTCTCCCTGCTTACAGGTTTATGGGCACCTGCTATACGCTGTTCTGGTACATCTTCTCTCTGGCACACATCGCGCTCTTCATCACTCGTATCAGCTACACGGAGGAACTTCGCTCTTTTGTTGGGGCCATGATTATAGGCACCTACAATATTGTCGTGGTGATCGTCTTGACCAAACTGCTAGTAGCCATGCTACATAAAAGTTTTAGACAGATCGCGGTAAGTGGAAGAAGATTTGACTCAGAAGTATTTGAGTATTTTTTCATGGGTAGTGGCACAGCTACAAGTTGTTTTTTTTTCACCTTCAAAGAACGTATTGCTAAGAAAAAACCTATCATTTTGAAGATCGAATGGTGCACCTAAAACATATATTTTGGAATTTCTGTCGCTACATCTTCTTCTTCTTCTTCTTTTCTTTCGGCTTTTCCCTTCAGAGGTCGCCACAGCGGATCAACCTCCTCAATCTAACCATATTCTCTGTATCCTCCTCTCTCACGCCGACTAACTTCATATCCTCTCTCATTACATCCATAAATCTTCTATAGTTACATGATATGCTCATATCAATAAAAGCAGATGTATCTGTAAGGTCATTGTAAAGTCATTTTTGCAGAATTGCAATATTCTGTATATATCAAGTTTACTAATTACATCTTAATTAAATCTTATTTTATCGCATTGCTTTCTTAATAGCCACTTACTTCCATAATGTGGCCTTATTTGTTTTGCCGCGACTTATTTTTTGATGACTTCAGTGAAGTGTAAGACGGCAATTTTTTCCATTGAAGATGAAGATACTTTGAAATTTCATTGGACTTTGAAAATATTATTAATGGCACATAGAGGTACGTGTTTGTCAATACATTAATGTCATATCTGGGGAAAAAAACATCTTTTGGAACATTAAACTAAACTGCCACAGTGTTTTACGGGGCACTAACAAACATCACACGCTTGTCTTATCCGGAAATGTTGAACAGATGTCATCCCTGTGTTTCCTTTGAACAACCACGTTGCCGTATTGATCTCTACACTGAGTTCTTTTGCTTTGTCAGGATTCCTCGATAAACAGAACAGCGTTTGAAAGTTGATTCCCGCGTGTTCCTGATGATTCTTTCCCTTTCCACAGAATCACGAGGACAAGGAGTGGAAGTTTGCTCGTGCCAAACTGTGGCTCAGCTACTTTGATGACAAGTGCACGCTGCCGCCACCCTTCAATATCCTCCCCTCCCCGAAAACCGTCTGCTACCTGCTTACCAGCATGAGCAAGTGGATTTGTTCACACACCTCAAAGGGCAGGGTGAAGAGACAAAATAGCCTCAAGGTGAGAGAGAACATTCAAAACTCTCCATTCTAGACACCAAAATCACCTGTGGTGTGTGCAATATGTATCCATCGAACCGGATCATTTTTCTAATGCAGGAGTGGAAAAACCTGAAGCAGAAGCGTGACGAGAACTACCAGAAGATCATGTGCTGTCTGGTTCACCGTTACTTGACTTCCACGCGACAGAAGATGCAGAGCACTGACCAGGCAACGGTGGAAAACCTCAACGACCTGCGACAAGACCTCTCCAAGTTCCGCAACGAGATGAGGGACTTGCTGGGATTCCGAACATCTAAATATGCCATGTTCTACCCAAGAAGCTAGAACCAGACATTTGTCTCATTCCTTGACCTTTACAACGGCGTCTTTTTCTCCTATATCTGGGATGCTGTGTTTCCCAAGCATGTGGAAAAATACTCTTGCTATTTTAGATCAAGAGGCAAATTTAGGAACCTTGAGCTTTCCCCCCAAAATTATCAGTATACAGCCATCACCAAAAGCCTCCAGACTCAGCCCTCCATGTGTGATCCAGACATTTTTGTAAATAGAGAAAGACTTTCTTTTGAACGGGAAAAATTAATAAATATTTATGGAAAATTTCACGGTCTCGAGACGTTTGTAGCATAAAGAGGTGTTTTTACTGAATATATGCACTGCCTTTGGAGATTTGCATTTTGGTTTCCTTCCTTGAAAGCTAATCTTTGGCCACATGCATCTGAAGGTGAGAACACTGTCTGGCTGTTGGCCGCCCGGCCGGCTTCCCAGCTGCCAAGTCCAGGTGACAGTCACATTGCAAATCAAAAAGCGAAAATAAAATTGTACAGGTGTTTTATTTGGGATGATGAAAACAATAAAATATAAATAACATACACAGACTTTTTCCATATTAAAATATTATTTTTTCCTTTCAATGAATTTAATATCTCTGCCATTTTAAACATTTAAGTAAATGGCATACGGAGATGTAGTGCTTTGCATCCATAGACTGAAGAGAAGAGCTTTGAATAGGAAGGTTCTCACTCTCTAAAAATGTATTTTTAAAAGAATTGTTTTCATATTATATATATATGAATATATATATTTATACATATGGACATATATAAATTATATATATATATATGTATGAATATATATATATATATGAATATTGCACCTTTTTACTACCACAATAAAAATGTTCAAGACCTGCATGTGAAAAAAAATTAACAGCAGGCTACACAGAACAGTCAGCAGTGACGTCACCTGTAGAAACTGATACTGTTGAAAAGGGATTTCATACTATTAAGCCCAGTAAATAATTTAATTTTGAATACACAGAATAATGTCTCAGCCCAGTCATTATTCAGATTCCTCTTCATAGCTTCAAAGGAAAATAAAACCGCTGAAGACAGAACATGGCAGAACTTTGAATAAGTCATTCTGCAAATGGATACTGGAGGAAATGTTTCACTTTCTGAAAAATCTGATGAATGTTTTGCTATAGTTATCTAAGTGACTTGCTGAATCCCTGCGAGTAACAACACCCTGACCACAGTTGAATCCATCCTGAAGGACAGGATGAGCTACAGCTGAGACTATTGGAAAGGATATTTTAACTCATATCAGTGTTGATTCATAACCAGCTTTTCTTTACGCCTCTTGTGAATTATTAGATTTTTCTTTCTTGTAATTTTTCTCCTTTCCCTTGTTTGTTTCCAACTACGCACTGGAACTTCGGGTACAGGCACCCGGCCTGTAATGATCCTTGGAGCAAGTGGACTTCAGCATCGCTTGTACTTCAGCACGTTGAGTCCTTTCTGGTTTTTCGTCTTGAACGCCATGACGAAGTGGTGCGGGGCGATTTTTCCCCGGCCGTCCTCATCCACGTGGCCCATGAAGATGTAGTTCAAGCCTGGTAAGGTCACACAGAAAGAGCCTGAATGCAGTGGCAGGACAGCAGAGACATACAGGGAGGCCACATATCAGAATCTCCATATTGCACGTCTGTATTTTGTATAAACATATTCAATATTTCAGTGACTTTTTGGACTTTGAGTTCTGCCGCTCACCTCCCTTTGTAGGCAGCTTTATCAACTGAAAGTGGTGACAGCATAGAAGGCAAACTCAGAGCCATAGGTCATAAAGCACAGTCAGGTATGGCCAACTGAACCAATACGATGTTCAGAAACTATGACTTAATAAATCACAAAATAAATGACTTGCAATATTAACCCAATCCCAATTCTCTAAACTCACCTCTTCTGACAAATGGGCACTTTTTGCAAAGGATAATGATCTTGGTGCTCATGGTCTTTCCTGCCTGCTGGATGGCCAGACTGCCTTCTTTATACACATTGATGATGGAGATGGTCGCGTACATACTGCCTCCTCTCATCACCGCGGTGATGACAGTCCCAGTTATTACTGTTGGGGACACAAAGACATCAACACTAATGAATGGCCGGACGTAAAACTGGTCAAGAATCCAAAGTGTAAAATATATTATCGAGAAAAAGCTGCTTTCTTCCTCACTGGAATACAAACATCTTGAACTCTTACCACAGCTCCGTAGGCTTGGGATCCAGACAAGTTGCAATGTTTTTAATTTACAAATCACTGACTAGCCGACCAAGTGCTAACAAAGGTTGCGTGAGACATCTCTTGCTGTTTAGTCTAACCAGCTCTGTCTTAGAAAGATGACTCAGAGCACTGTTGTTATGGAAGAAGAATCACTTGATATTTAGCCATGACAGCGGTGACAGTAGAGCCATTGGTATAAAAGCAAATCCTGTATGAACAGGATTCTTTTTTATTGACGTTTCATTTATCTGGACTTCACATATTGCCTGTTTTATTTCTTGGCAGGGATAAGGCTTGCCGGAGGACTATCTGGTATAGTAATAGAACTGTATACTATCCTTCTGTTACATTAAACCCCTGACTTGGTTTTGGCAGTTCATTTTACCAAGAATACACAAGAAGTGAAACAATATCGCCCCTTTGGAAAAGCTCATCACAAAATGTCTTTTAAGGTTCACTGTTTCACCACTTTATTAAAAACGAGATGGAGGCCATGCGCTTCGGCCCTGCACCAAGACATGACATGGCTATTTTATCCTCTGGGCAAGCGCGCATGTTGCTTGTCTTTCCTCAGTCCGTGATGCAAATTGAACTCAGTGCTTTGATATACCAGTCTTACAGATGCAGTAAACATCTCGAGAAGAAAACATTACAGAGCAGGAGAACGCCGAACGGAGGCCGCACCTGAATCAACACCCTCATTTATCAACAGTTTACCCACAGTTTCAGACTGTGTGTTTACATGGGAGGTAACTGTATCCTACTGTATACACCCCTGCACTTCGCGAAAGGCTATCAAGGAGGTCTTTGAGATGCGCTGTGAAAAATCAGAGAAGCAAAGATAGTGACATAAACACTGTTAGCGTCTTTCTGCGCCAAAATTGACCCCTGATTCTAATGTAAAATCGGTCGCTGTAAGTTTTTGGTTCATCTGTAATTTGGGTTTGGACTATTTGGGTGTAACGGGAAATCTGTTCATAAATAACATGCATCAAAAGAAGTGACCACATTGAATCAGATTTTTACAAATCACAATAAGTTCTAATGTTCTTACCAAAATTGCTGGAGCAGTAATTACTCTCAAGCGTTCCTCGTCTCTTGCATTTCTGCTGGCACAGCGCTACAGAGTATTTCAGGGCTGTGGGGAGGCACAAACAAAATTTCTGTATCTGTAATTTTACATGGCAGTGATGCAAGCATGTAGGTTATATTTAAATCGGCTTGCACTTTGATTCATTTATGAAGTATTCTGAGTTAAAAACAAAGCCATCAGGTGCTGTGATATCGACATGAAAAACTATGTTAACAGTATAAAGCTGTCCATGTGATTGACCTTTGAACATCTGCTTTTAGAAGAAGTGAATTTAGCATAAAAAGCAACTGAATATCAGTGGGGCTGGTCTCTGTGTGTGTATGTGTCTGCAAATGAGCTCTTGTATTGCAGTTTATATACCAGAAATGTTAGTATTTCTTTGATTGTATAGTGGTTAAAATACATGTTGGGGTCAGACAGTACACACAACCAGTGCTGATGGTAGGTTGATAAAATTATTTTGTTGAACTGACAAAAAAAAATCTGAAAAAGGGAAACGTAGTGTGTTTATCCACGTTTAATGCAAAGCAGCCCTTTTTGATTCGCAGTGCTCTCGAAGGGGCTTCAACTGGAACCCAAGGTTCTTCAAGGAAATAAAACAATGGAGCAAAAATACTTTAATAAAAATAACAAATGAAGGACTGTTCAGAGACACATTACGCAATCAAAACAGTCAAAATGAAATCAACATGCACTGAATAAAAACAGAGAAATGGAATGACTACAAGAATGTCGATGGTGCGTCCTAAATTTAGTGTCCGTCATTGTTTATTGGTCTAAATCTTCTTTCGTTCTGGAAATCCTGAAATAAGACGATGTGAAAAGACCAAAAGTTTGTTTGCGTTTGCATTTTGGTTAATTTAGGAGAGAAGACAAGATTTGAACCTAAGCTGGTAGGTGGTTTGTGGACACCAAATACTACATAGAAGTGAGGGTCGGTGTTTGTTGATACTGTGCCATCAAAGAAAGATGCCACCCGCCCACTTCCCACAATCAAAATCAATTATAATGGGCATGTTAGTAGGAGGTAAAAAGCCAGTGTGCTGTATCGCTTTATCAAAATACACAAATATTGGACGACTTCGGGAGCTTTGAGTAGATAAATGTTGCTACCTACGTATAGGCCTGGTGGTGACTGGCTGCACGGTAGTGGTGGGTGGCATCGTGGTGGTTGGAAATTTCTTGGGTCGGAACTTATAATGTCCAATGAAGCCATCTGCTGTTAGACTGAGATCTGAAAGGAACTGAATGAGGAGCTGGTTCCCCTCTGAGAACACTGGCCTGCAAAGACATAAGACATAATCAGGCTTCCGGTCAAATGTTAGATTAGTTTTTTATCTTTTCTTGATGGAAAAAAACTCCCTTGCATGACAGAATCACCTACGCTGGGGGGCTATCGCCGCAGTATTTTCCAATCCTCTTAGCGTCATTGATTTCTCCCCCGTTAAAAATAGAGACGTGGTCATAGCGACAGTAGTTATCTCTCTCCACGTCAAACTTCTCAAACTTCACTTCAATAATCTGTGGCAGAAGAGAGGATCCTTTCATGACAGGCTGACAGAGTAGGCAGATTAAAGAGAACCCAATCATTTGTGGGATGACGTGGATCGTTCCACACCCATCAGACGTTGAGCTTTCTTTCACCACATCGACATCTAAGGTAACCTGTATGCATTTGTGTGACTTTATCTGACTTTGAAACAAATATAACTTGTACCTGAGCTTGCTGTAAATCTAAAAGACTACTTGAAAGTACATAGATTACTTTGGTGCCTTTTTTTTTTTAATCCTTCAACATTTCTAGTGATTTGTTGTTCAGTAAGACAATTATCCCCAATGAGGTATTCTACATAGGATTGCGTATTTTAGCGATAAAATAAAAATTTAAATATCTAAAAAATCCTGACCTGGTTCCTTGGTGCCACTATGTGCCAGGAGCAGGTGACACCAGCTGGGTAGTCCTTTTCGGGCCAGTTGGGTGTTTTAAAAGTCCCAGAGGGCTTGTCCAATCTGCCTCCACAGTACTGGTCCCCTGTTGAACAATGACAGATGTTAATCCTTTTTTATCCGTGCAATGGCCGCACTATCAGTGAGCAAAATATTATTCTCACGACTTGAAGGGGATGATCCGCCTCCTTTTTAATCATCATTTTGAAGGAAGAGGACTTGATTAGAGATTTGATCCTGCGATTAGTCACTTATCTTACTCATTAAGAAGATAAGTGGCTTCTTTGTGATTATGAGCACCCTACAAATGTAGTTAAGTCCTTGGCAGTCAGTAGTTGAAAATGCTGCCCCATGACTTCAAAATAAGCATCTGAAAAACATCAGCCAGTTTGGACTTCAAACCCCTTTAATCTCTTAACAGCTGCCTTTTCGTCTAGCGTGCACTTAAGATTGATTTCCTCTTTCCTTTCCAACATAAACGGCACATTGTACTAAGCACAATGACAAAAAATAGACATTTGACAAACAGGAGAGTTTTTGTGCAGTGTTTTGACAACACTATGAGAGCGTGCAACAACAGTGTTTCAGCTCACAGCCATTGTATAACAGTCAGGCAAGCCAGTTAATAAGCATTGTCTATTGCAATGCCCGCATCTTTGAATACAGGGAACCAGCCATTAAAATTCCTCAAACACATTAGACGAGAGTTTGCAACCTTGCAGAAAGGAAAAGAGTCACTGAACTGTGAGTGATATCTTACTGGTGGCTGGAGTGCTCCACTAAAATGTCAACGAGAAATTCCACATCATACTGAGAGAAGTGTTGAAATGTCCATCTATTTTTGCTCAAATACTGCACCCCCAAAGCCATAGTTCTGCTAAAAAAGCTAAGGTCACAGTATTTTTCTGGGCAGACGAAAAGCCTGTCTTTTTTTGCTTTGCTATATCTGCCTGCCTTAAATCTCACTTAAAATATTTAACAAAAACAAAAAAGGGAGCTAGATGGTTATTTTCTCAGTCTGGGTTTTGTGGGGAGACTGCAGCAAATCATTTGACACTGATTTGAGGTCTGCTCTCAAAACGCCCATTGGCCAGCAGACACACCCAGACCTTTATCAGACTTTTTTATGAGATGCAGTCATTAATAATATACAAACCTGCATGGCTCGGTAGGGGTATATTCCAGCGGCGAGTATTGCCGACCACAAACGTGCAGCGCTGTTAGTTTACACCGAACAATGCCAAGACCGTTCTCCCAGGTTCTCCCTATGTTTGCCTACCTCTCTCATGTGGGTGGGCAGCAGAGAAAACAGACAAGAAACCACTTCCAGCTGTGTTGGCATCAGAAACCATCTGCAGAAGCATCTTGTTACCCATGGACACCAGGGCCCCTGGCTTGAATGTGCCACAAAAACGACCGAGCCTCTGTCCATTGGTATGGCCACTGTAAACATCCACATAATCGTAGCGGCACAAGTTGTCGCTCTCCAGGTCAATATACTGGAACGAGAGGACCACCACCTTTCCCTCTGGTACCTGGGTGGAAATTCACAGAGCGGCATTATGGGAAGGGGGGGGGGGGTCAACGTCACATTGATTAACAATGAGCGCAGGCTATGGGTGAAACCTTCTCCAGCAGCTGTAACATCTGTGCAGCTATTTAAGTGTATGATACGGTCATAAAATAAGTCAGTCGGCAAAACTACCTTTGGCTTTCTGTATTTCAGCAGGAAATAACAAGTTCAAAGAAAACTAGACAGACACGGGACGCTGTTTCTTTTGAGTGATGATGGCATCTTCTTTTGCTGTGGCCCATGAAGGTTCAAATAATAACTCACTGTGATTCTCCACACACATCTAGTATTGGGTGGGTAGACCCCTGGGTACCCCTGGCTTCCGATGACTCCAGACTCCCCCGTGATGTTTCCACCGCATGTGAAGCTTTGTCTGGAAGACGTGATGATGAGGATGATGATGATGATGATGATGATGCATTAAAATCTTAATCATATGAAAGCGATCAAGACAACACTGCGCCACATGGAAGCACCCCCAGGAGGGATCACGCCCCTCCGGATGACCCCCGACTCACCCGTTACGGGTTCCTAATAAATTCGATTAAGGTAAATAAAGGTGTACCTCCGCGGAGTCTGTGCACAGACCTCTGTCAGGAACAGTAGACTCCATGCGCCAAAAACACCGCAGGTTCTCCAGGTGATCGGGCGGACGGAGCGGGCGCGTCGCCCGGCGTGGCCCCGCGGCGCGGCCGGCATGCTGCTCTTCTCTGCGCTGCGCTGCTCCCGCTGCGGAGGCGAGGGGGGAAAAAAGTAGCCGGGAGTTCCTGCGGGGAGTTTGAGCGGCTGCGGGGGCTGGAGCAGCATGAATATAGCGTTTGTTCCTGCGTAGTAGGAGGGACGGCGCACAGGCTGCTGCTTCTCCAGAAAAAAAGAAAAAAAAGAAAGAGGGGGGGGGGTATAAAGGTTAAAGACGCGATGTGAGGCTAGGAGGTCTCAAATCACTGAATCACCTGGGCTGGAGATCAGTTGGCATGATGGAATGAATGAATGAATGAATGAATGAATGAATGAATGAATGAATGAATGAATGAATGAATGAATGAATGAATGAACCTGCCTTGATGTCAGATGACATCAGTCAGATTTGGTGTTCACCCAACATTTTTGGCCCACGTCTGTAAAGGCTCAAAGGGTGACAGATAGATAGATAGATAGATAGATAGATAGATAGATAGATAGATAGATAGATAGATAGATAGATAGATAGATAGATAGATAGATAGATAGATAGATAGATAGATAGATAGATAGATAGAATGATAATGTATACTTTATTAATCCCTCGTGGGGAAATTCCTTCTCTGCATTTAACCCATCATGGATGAACCATCAGCAGTTGGCTGCTGTCTACCAGCGCTATGGGAGCAGTTAGGGTTTCAGTGTCCTGCTTTACAACACTTCGACACACTCGGAGGAGCGGGGAATCAAACCAGGAAGGCTCGGTCCCAAGGACGATCGTCCTACCTCCTCCCAACATTTTTGGCCCACGTCAGTAAAGGCTCAAGGGGTGACAGATAAATAGATAAATAGATAGACAGACAGACAGACAGACAGACAGACAGACAGACAGACAGACAGACAGATAGATAGATAGATAGATAGATAGATAGATAGATAGATAGATAGATAGATAGATAGATAGATAGATAGATAGATAGATAGATAGATAGATAGATAGATAGATAGATAGATAGAAAAACAATAAAGAAAGACAAATGAAAATTACTCCTAAACAATAAGAAAAACTGTGGTAGAAATACTAGATTGGAGGATGTGTTAGAACGGCCGTCTTGGAACCAAACATTCCTGGTTAAAATCCCGTGCCCCTCCTCCTCGCCTGCTGAAGTGCTCTTGAGCAAGACACTGAGTCGTCTGCTGCTCATGGTTCATCCCAGATGGGTCAAATGAAGGTGTTGGGTTTTGCTGATGCTACACTGTGTGTACAACTGAATGTGACATTAATTAAGGGCTCCCTTCTTAAAGACATATTTTGGTGAAAAACAGGTTAACTTAACAGCGTTTGCTTTTATAACCTGACTATAACCAGTAGAGACGCCATTAAGAAAATGTGAGTTTAGTGAACTTGCTTGAGGGCTTGAGCTGTCAGGTCAAAATAAGTTATGTGATATGATCCCCATTATGAGAGCCACTGACAGCACCATCTCCTGGGGGGAAATGTACTGAGCATCCATTGTGAAGGATGGCACAGGTTAAATACTGCGCACAATCACATTCTATGTTTACAACGTTTCCGTGTCGACCCAGTTTACTGCCAACCAGGGAAGGGCCTTGACAGCTTGGGAAGAGTTGAGGTGAGGGTGTGGACCAGATCTAAGAAATTCGATCAAAGCATCTGGGATCCCAAATCATTTGGAGGCAATTGGGACTATTTGAACTGTAAATTTCAAACGTGGCTTTTAAAGAAAGGATGAGCTGCTATTCTTTCCTCCCACTGAAACCAACAAAAATCTGATTGCACTTGACATTTTTGTTTTAGCCCTGAGGTCTAAAGTACTTGCTGTTTGCTTATGCCTTGGGACAGCTCTGGAATAGACTCGATCTATGGCTTGCTTGGACAAGCTGTTCATGCCAGCAAGAAAGAGTATGGTGAAGTGTTTGAAGGCATCCTCAGAGAGGTATGAATAGAGAAAAGGAATTCCATCTTGAAGAAAGCAAACACCTGCAATGGCCCGATGATACACTAAGGAAAGACCGATTGAGAGAAGGAGCAAGAAAGGGGGCCTTTCACCTGTCAGTACTTTGTTAAGATGTCAGTCGAGCGAATACCAGTGACTGAAGCCAAATCAAAGTTCACAGAATATCACCCACCACTATGTAGTGAAGGTGCTCGGACACAGTAGCAACAGCTAAGACAGGCAGAGACGTTACATTGGTAAGCAGTTTGCAAGACATTGATGCAGTGAACAAAATTCATTTTTAATGACGGGAGTGACACCAGTCACTGGGGGGCACTCCAGTCAGACAACTAAACAATTGGAAATTATTGTGTTTTTTTTTTTTTTTTTAATTAAGATTTGACTTTGTAAACGTGAAAAACGATTAAAAACGGTTAAAACTAACTGTAACCAAGTGTTAAACAGTTTAAATTTTATTTTGTGATTCCGTTTCTAATATTTCGATTTACCCTGTATTTCAGCCCGTTTTGCTTTAAACACAATTCACTCCTGTTTTTCAGTTTTTACTCTGTAAAATCGATCATTAAAAAAATAACGTACAAAAGATTTTTTTAAAGCATCAATGAATCGGAGATCGATTACATATGCTAGGATTCACGTTTTACATTGTCCTCCACTTGGGGATCGATTGTTTTTGAGTTCCACAAAAATGGCGGACCGAACGCCTGGCTCTCAAAAAGCTAGCGCTAAGGTGAATTTACTCGATGCATTTACATTGGCTGTGTCTTAAGTGTAATTTCGCAAACAGTGTTAATGTTAGTGTTTCCGATTAAAAAGAGATACAATTTTTGTTCACTTCATTATTATTGACACTAGTGTACGCAATGGTACCAGCTAACTGCAAATATGCTAATGCTAACGCTAAAGCTAACTCCGACTCCAGCCACACTGGCAGTTTGGCTAAGCTAAGCTAACAAATGATCAACATAAAAAATAGTCAGATCAAGAGCAGACCAGTCAGACATACGTGTATATCTATTTACGGCTAAGGTGGAGATATAACAATCACTAGGCGCAGGTAAGCCTCCTTAAGCTGTATTTTAGATTACATCAATAAATTCAATAAGCGAGAACTTGGGCCTGTCGGTATCCAAGCGTTAGTTAGCTCCTTGAAACACATTAGTTCGTCGCAGTTGGTCTGTAGCGTGATAACAAATGTCAGCTCTTCGGACCTTGAGGAAATTTTGAAATTTGTCAATACAAATTTGACGTCGATTGCATGTTGACAGCCCGTGTCGAGTTGTAGCGGGAGTTAACGTCTAATTACGTAAGACAAATTAACTTCAGTTACATGTCAATGTGATTTCTGTAATGCTTCTTTCCTCGCCCAAATAACCACGGCCAATGGTAGTATCATATGACGAATCAGGGATTGTCTGGTTGGATTATATGCAGCTACTCATTTGTTACCTATGTTGTCACTGGCAGGCGCTGCTGGAGAGCAAACTGAAGTCTTTCAGTATTGGAAAAATGGCAGTGGCCAAGAGAACCTTAAGCAAGAAAGAACAAGATGAAATTAAGAAAAAAGTAAGTTTTCTGTTTAGAACATTATTTTGTTCAGCATGTGAAAATACTCAATTGTGTGATATAAGTGTTCTGATGTTGTTTCTTTCAAATTGCTGTGTTCAGGAAGATGAAAGGGCAGCAGCGGAAATCTATGAAGAGTTTCTTGCCGCCTTCGAAGGAGGAGGGGAGGGCAAAATCAAAGCCTTCGTTCGAGGAGGCATTGCAAATGCAACAAAAGGTGAAGTATTTCCGATTCTTTTATTAAGACTTAAAATACACTTGCGGATCATGATATTTTAACTGTTTTCACACTGAAAAAGGCGTAGCATTGTAATAAATAGTTTATGACGTGAAAATGAACAGCTACCATCTCAAGCATTCGGAGACATCACTTGTTTTTCTCACAGAGGAAGCAGCAGCTGATGAAAAGAGAGGAAAGTTGTACAAGCCCAAGTCCCGTTTTGAGTCTCAGACCAAGAGCTTCTTGCCTTTGGAAACCCCACCTCAGTTTTTAGCCTTAGACAAAAGACACGTAAGTACTGTTGTAATTATCTTCTGCTAATTACGTTACATGATGCTTCTCTGTATTGCAGTGGTTAATGTTTCTCCATGTTTATTTAAGACCTTGAAGAAAAGTACTGAAAAGGAAAAGAAGAAGAGCAACTTGGAGCTGTTCAAAGAAGAACTTAAGCAGTAAGTTTCAAACCAAATATGTTGTGACCAACCGAGAAATGTGCAGTTGTGAGAAAGTGAAAAAAGGAAATTGTGAAGACATGGGCAATAAGAGAGAAAGTTATCCTAATGGTGCTTAATTTGGTTTCATGAAGAATACAGGAGGAAAGAGATGAAAGACACAAGATGAAGGGACGTGTTAGTCGTTTTGAGCCACTCAGCGGCATGGATGGCAGACGCTCATGTAAGTGTCTTCCAGATACTTGCCAAATTATTCAGTACTAACTAGGCCTGAGACGGGCCTGTCCTGCACTCCTTTCTCCCCTCACCACCACTAAGTTCCATTTCTGCCCTGAAACAAAATTTATACTGCTTTTCTGCTTCTTTTAGCGGATGGTTCTTCAAGAAGAAACCGTCCGTCCAGTGGTAATTTTGACTTAATACAGTGGCTGTGAATATCCTATTCTTGCTAAGGAAATATGTTGTCCTGTCTGACAGCCAGAGGAATTTTTTTTCTCTCTTCTGTGTCTCCCCAGTTTTGGATGATTGTGCACCTGGTTCCCATGATGTTGGAGACCCATCCACCACAAATTTATATTTAGGGAACATCAACCCACAGGTGAATTCATATTCAAACGTATACAAAGGGTAAAAACTTGGTATTCATATAATAGGTCTCAGTAATTATGTGTCTGGCGAGAACACTTATATAATTATTTTTCTTCTTCTTCTTTTTTTTATTGTCCCCCCTGTCTTCCTTTTCCATTATGGTGTAATGCAATGCATCATTAAACCTGCATCTGTCAACTTTATAGATGAACGAGGAGATGCTCTGCCAAGAATTCGGCCGATACGGCCCGTTGGCAAGTGTGAAGATCATGTGGCCAAGAACAGATGAGGAGAGGGCACGGGAGAGGAACTGTGGCTTTGTTGCTTTTATGAACAGGAGGGATGCTGAGCGAGCACTCAAGAACCTGAACGGTATGTCTTGTCTTATATTAAGAAATATTGTCCCATATTATTCTATTTTTCTTCCAATGATGGTGCAACGGCGAGTGGCTAAACCCACCAAAAGCACCGCAAAACCTGTTAAAATAGCACCATTTATTTTGACAGTTTAAAAAATACTACCCAGTGCAATTTGTTTCCCCTTGCCAGAAACTGACTTTTTTCCTAGTAGGATCTCTCTCCGTGTCCACTGGCACAACACTGTTCATTTAGTTCTTGTCTTGAGTATTCTGCTATCTGTTACTATTTTACTCATTCAAATGGGTTTTTCCTCCATTTACAGGTAAGATGATAATGAACTTTGAGATGAAATTAGGATGGGGCAAAGGTGTGCCCATTCCACCCCACCCCATCTACATCCCTCCATCCATGATGGAGCACACCCTCCCACCGCCTCCCTCTGGCCTTCCCTTCAACGCACAGCCACGGGAAAGACTAAAGAATCCTAATGCCCCCCTGCTTCCTCCGCCTAAAAACAAGGAGGAGTTTGAGAAGGTAATTTAGAGTGTAGGCATCTTGATTTTCTCTTGGGGTTTGCCAGTGCTTTGTTTATTCTGCTGGTAAGATGTTAGCAGTTATCTTGAGCGGTCAGTAAGCGTTTCGACCTTAGTTTCTGTAATTGCTAATGTTTGCATTGTTAGATTTAGTTTTGCACTGAAATGTCAATGAGTTGGCATAGTGAATGTTAGTGTATGGAAAATACACTTGATATATTGGTGATTATGGCTAATGATTTCAGTGTCAGGGGTGTTTGGCCTTTAGTAAAACTGACAGCAGTAAAGGAAAGTTGTTGTCTTTGCAATTTAAATGCAATTTTTATATTTTCTCCTGTTGCCTTTTAACAATACTCACATTCTATGTTTATTATCTGATGTGACTTCATATACAGACTCTGTCGCAAGCCATAGTCAAAGTGGTTATCCCAACAGAAAGGTACATGTTTTTTCTTTTTTAAATTGGTGTACAAACTTAGAAAAACATCCCATAATGAAGCCAAAAGTTCGATCTCTTGATCACTGCATGCTACAGGGGGCTGGTCAGTATGGGTGAGCAATGGTTGAGGCAATTGTGCAATGCCGTCATTTTGATACATAGAATAACATTAAGTGGTAATTTCATTTTGCAACTCACTCTTTTACATACCATCCTCACTCATATTTCCTGTTATAAAAGTAGAACCACGTTTCTATAGAACTGAGTAAATGTGTCACTATAGAGGCAAAAATCAGTACCAAAGTCCATTGCAGTTCCACTTCATACATCAACATATAATGTGCCACATACTTAGTTTGCTGACGGTAGAGATCTGTAGTTATGAAAGGCTGCTCTGACCATTGCTCATTCAGACCGTCTACCCCCTTGGCCTCTGTCACTATTGGGAGCTCAGTAAATCTGAACCCTGGCAGCAAATCCAAACCTGCTAGTATTAGTCGAAATATGACCTTTGACATTGGCCTTGGTGAGCAGCACAAGTTGAACTGTCTGCAGCAGCGAGGGACCTGAAAAGCATCATGGGATGGATTGGGAAAGTATACAGAATTGTACCCTGCCATTGGTACGGTCGGCTCCAATACAAGTAAATGTGATCTGTGTTGTCAAATGAAAGACATTCTCTGTCTGATTGGCCACTTTAGACTAATTGTATGCAGCCTACACATTTTATCCCTCTCAAAATTGCCATAAAGGAAATCCAGTGTTCCCATTTTTTCACTTTACTCAGTTATAACCTATTACACCAGTAAATAGACCATTTAGGCCAACAGTCCTATACTGCTTTGGTTGTTTCTCAGGTGACCGGAGTGAGAAATTGAAAGTCACCGTATTGACAAAACTCTTCATGAATGCCTTTTTTTTTTTTTTTTTTTTTTTTTCAATGTCTCACTCAACTTCTTGCGCTCCACTTTTACCCAACACTGTAAAATTTGAATGAAGGTAGATTTAAAAGATATATTATCAGCAGTGCTGTAATATTTTAAAACGTAAGCGCTGGTGCCTTAAAGAGACACATGAACAATATGACGGACGATCTTAACATTTTACACCTAATCAAAACGTACGTTTGCTAGTTTTTGATTTCTTTACTTTTATCACTTTCTATTGTAAAAGTTTCTAGTTCTGGCAGTATTCATATTTTGATGTTCTACATAGGCCCAGAGGCACACTGATATGAACTTCATGCCTGGTCATGTGACACGTTTTGACTGCTGCTTTCCAATGAATGTTATCTCTTCATGTCCTTCATTAAGCTGTTGTAGCTACTTAGGAAGTAGTACATTTTGGCCTGTGACTTTAATTTTGAGTAGATTGTTTAAGGTGTTCTGCCTAAGAATATTTTGGCCATGGCAGTGCGCTTCTCAATTACAGCCTGCTGGATGCCACCGCTGCTGTTGTGGGGCACTTTTGTTCATGTTAAACAAACATTGGTTCAAAAGGCAGCTGTTCAAACTGTCCAACCACCAAGCATGAATCACATTTTTATAGTGGTGATGAGTCCGGCCTCTGAATCTGTTTGCTTTAACTGTGTTTTTCTTGTAGGAATTTGCTCTCTCTCATCCATCGAATGATCGAGTTTGTGGTGCGTGAGGGCCCAATGTTTGAAGCCATGATCATGAACAGAGAGATCAATAACCCCATGTACAGGTCAGTGCAGCTTCTCATGGAAACCCACTGTTACCTTTCAATTTTTTTTTCTTGTGACAGCAGTTTTCTCCTCTGTCTTGAAGATTTCTGTTTGAGAACCAGAGCCCAGCACATGTATACTACCGGTGGAAGCTGTACTCCATATTGCAGGTTGGATTCCCATTTGTGAACTTGCTTCAGATTTGGACAGAAGTCTAATGGCATTTTCTGAGTTTAGCTGTGCGCACTAATAATCCCCGTAAATCACAACTTTATTAGGGTGAAGCCCCAGCAAAGTGGCGAACAGACGACTTTAGAATGTTCAAGAATGGCTCGTTGTGGCGTCCACCTCCCCTTAATCCATATCTCCATGGGCCTTATGACGACGGGGATGAAGAGGAGGAAGATGAGGAGTCGAGCAAGAAAGGCTGCCTAAAAGAAGAGTATGACTGCTTGCCCATAGATAGACTTGAAAAAACGGATTGAAGAAAGAAGACCCTGCTTTAAGAGATCCTGAGCTTTGTTGAGTTGCTTAAATTGCTCTTTCCTCTTTCCATCTTTTTAGTGAGCGGGACAAACTGGAAGAAACCCTGCGTGGCTTGACTCCCCGGAGAGGAGACATAGCAGAAGCCATGCTGTTCTGTCTCAGTCATGCAGAAGCTGCTGAAGAGATAGTGGAGTGCATTACAGAGTCCCTTTCCATCCTTAAAACCCCTCTTCCAAAGAAGGTTGAGCCCAACATAAGCCTGAAGAAGACAAATAATTGCTTTTAATCAGTTAAATGAATGCGTGGTTACCTCTGTTATTAACTCACTATTTAACATTGCAGATTGCACGGTTATATCTAGTTTCGGATGTGCTGTACAACTCTTCTGCCAAAGTAACCAATGCGTCTTACTACAGAAAGTAGTAAGTTGTGTAGTCTTGTAACCTTTGACAATAGTTCACAGGACTGTGAATGAGCAACTGTTATGATGAAGTATCATTTAAAGTGACTAAATCTGTCTTTGGCTCTTCGAAGCTTTGAGACAAAGCTCTGCCAGATTTTCTCGGACCTAAATGCCACATACAAAACCATACAAGGCCACCTTCAGTGTGAAAACTTCAAGGTACCAGAGGCTCTAATCACCCCGTCAGTCATAAGTAATTTTCACATCACTTCGCTATCTTCAACATGAATTTTTTCTTGTCTTGCTTTGTGCAGCAACGTGTGATGTCATGTTTCCGTGCATGGGAAGACTGGGCCGTGTACCCAGACCCCTTTCTTATCAAGCTGCAAAACATCTTCCTGGGTCTGGTTAACCTTGCAACAGAGAAGGAGGTTGCTCCAGTTGTACAAGAGGTAAATTGGTGTAACTTGATTTTCCTACACCATCACATTTTCAGTTGCTTGTATACCCAGCTCTGACTGGAGTCTGTTTTTTGGGGGTTGGTTGGGGTTGTTTCTCCTACATTCTCTACAATGTTTTATATTTGTAAAGCTTCAGGCGAATTTCTTCCAATGAACTGTAAAGGTTCACAGGCAAAGGCCAAGGTACCTATGACTGCAAGAAGAAAGAAAAACATGTTCTGTATGTTACAAAAATAGTCAAATTGATGGAAGAATAATCAATTGTTGGACAAAGTAATCTCTCCCCTACTACACATTTAACAAATTATGATTGTGGAAAAGTGGAGCCAGTGTCAAGAACTAATCATTATGACAGAGCGTTCAATGGGGTATTTCATTTATTTCTTTATTTTCAGCCTGAACCAGTGGAGGACATCGATGGAGCTCCAATCGGGGAATACGTGGATGGCACTCCACTGGAGGATGTAGATGGAATTCCAATTGATACGGGGACTCTTGACGGAGCGCCGATTGATGGAGCTCCCCTGGATGACCTAGACGGTGTCCCTATCAGGCCGACAGAGGAGGACATCGATGGAATACCTTGTGAGTGGCGCTGAGGTTAAAGAGTGACTTAAAAAGAGGAAGGATTGGACCCTTGTGTGCCTAAAGGTCGATATTTTATTTCCCCCCTCTGAAGTTGATCAGTCGAAGGAGGCCACTTTCAAGGTAGCACCCTCCAAATGGGAAGCAGTGGATGAGTCAGAGTTGGCGTCTCAAGGTGAGAAATTGAAGTGGCATCATTTGGCATCAAGTTTTTCATGGTTAAATTAGCTATGTGTCATCCAGAATATCATGTATTCCTTTATTTGTGAATTTCTTTTTGCCGCTCAGCTGTGACAACCTCGAAGTGGGAGATATTTGAGCAGCCAGAAGAAACGAAAAAGTGAGTTGTTTTACATTCCCTGCAACAATACATTCTGTTTGGCACTCATTTCGTCATGTACTCAAAACTCAAAATTTGTCCGAAGGTATGACGAAGACAGTGATGACGATGACAAAAGCCCACGCTCAGCAGACACTCCAAGCTATTCCAACCCCATCAGAGAAGACTCAGATGTGAAGTCAAAGATGTCTGAAATGAATGAAGAAAAACGTACCAAGCTCAGAGAGATCGAGGTATTCGATTGTCACACAGATGTCGTACCCACTTAACTTCAAATACGATCCATGACCACATCATTGCATCTGTTACAGGTTAAAGTCATGAAGTTCCAAGATGAACTAGAATCAGGGAAACGGCCAAAGAAGCCTGGCCAGAGTATTCAGGAACAGGTGGAGCACTATAGGGACAAACTACTACAAAAGGTATTGGATATCAGTGCAGACTTCATGACACATAATTTCAGAGAATATATATATTTTTTTCTCTTTTGTCTAAATTCATCAAATTAATTCATTTTTTTGTCCTTTCACACCATAGGAAAAAGAGAAAGAAAAGCTTGAGCGGGAGAAAGAAAGGGAGAAAAAGGACAAGGAAAAAGCTGAGGCACGACTAAAAGACTTAAAGAAAGAAAAAGAGGAGGACACGCCAACCCGAAAAGACAGGTGAGTTTATTCTTTGCCTGGTTGGACGAAGTCCCTGATATATTAAACAATGTTGGTCCGGTATTTCAGCATTCTTCTTAAAACACTTAATCTCCTATCTGACAGATATTTGTCCCCTCCGGTTGATAGGAAGCGGCGTCACAGCGGGTCACCCAGCCCAACACGGAGCAGCAGCAGGCGCGGCAGGTCATCCTCGCCTCGATCAGAGCGCTCCGAGCGCTCTGACCGCTCCTACTCCAAAGACACATCATCCCGGTCCTCTCATAAAGACTCCCCCCGTTCAAGCAACAAAAAGTCCTCCAAGAGGTATGAACATTTCCCACCTAAATGTTGCAATGAGCTGCCTATCATCATGCCTAAGAGGCTTACAGGACTCCTGATTTTTCTGACATAATGCAAATGCACTTCCACACAGATCCCCCTCCTCACCTCGCACGCCCAAACGATCGAGGAGGTCGCGCTCCAGGACGCCTAAGAAATCGGCGAAAAAGTCTCGCTCCAAATCAAGGTCGCCTCACAGGTCTCACAAAAAATCCAAGAAGAGTAAACACTGACAGGTCTTCTCTTCAAACCCTGAGTCTGGCTTTTCCTCCTCCCTCCCAGTTCACACCTCTTACACAGCAGATTGTATAAAAGTTTGAATCATTTGGCAGCTGAAGATCTCTGCCCAAACATATATGTATAGAGAATGAAGAGGGGAGGGTGCTGCATGGGTTGCCATCTGGTATATCAAATAGATGGGGCCATTTCTGTTTTATATTGTAAAATAATGTGCTTGTGTGTCCAGATTCCCCGCCACTTCCTAGTGGAATTCATTGTGGTAGGTCAGACCATTACAGAGTGTGATGACATTAGTCGTCTGTTCATGCTGTCATTTTTTGTTTTTTGTAGTTCACATTAAAAATAATTCCTAATAAAATGTCATTTGTAATCAGACTGTTGCTCTTTGTAGAATATTAAATATGCAACTGGCCATTAATCAAAGTAATTTATTAATTCTTTAGTTTGTTTGCAAGAGTTTCTTTCTCTAGAGATTTCAGTTATGATTGCCATCCACACAGTATCACAAATACTTAACCGTACAATCAAGGGTATTGTTAGCAAAAATGAACGGTCCTATTCATAATCCGTTTTTTATTGTTTTTTTTCTTGTCTGAGGTGATTGAAAATGGCGCCTGCTCTCATTTATAGTTTCGCCCGTGCCTTCTTGACTTGATCCCTGAGTTCCAAATGAGCGATGGATGAGAGGTGCACCTCGTCCGGTCCATCCGCAAGGCGCAAGGTCCTTGCATAGGAATACCTGAAAGGCAATACACAGAGCGGTATCACAAGGAGGGTGACATCCATTTTATCTTCTGATTTCTACCCAAAGATACTCACATCTGTGCCAGGGGAAAGTCACCAGATACTCCCGCCCCTCCGTACACCTGTATTGCACAGTCCACCACTTTAATGGCCATCCTAGCCGCCGCCACTTTGATCATTGCAATCTTGGGAGAGAACCATAAACACACAAGAAATGAACTGTGATGTCTGATCCCAATTTCATAGGGTAACAACATTAATTTCGTGTGGAATTGGGAAATGAATTCATGAGTTACAAGGCAGACCTGCTTGCGTGCAGCCCTGCTACCCAGCGTATCCAGGGCATGTGCGGCGCAGAGAGTCAGCAAGCGTGTTTGTTCAATCGTGATGCGACATTCTGCTATCCAGTGAGCGACAACCTCCTAAATACAGACACACAGCAGGGAGCGCAGATTTAACTGGAGATCAATGCACAAATATATCCACCAGGTGTCGACAGAGAGAAAGTTAAATTACTGCTGCAAGATGTGAGCAAATCCCAGCAGAAGTTCACCTACATGCTGGTGCAGTTTCCGGCCAAATGTGATCCTGGAGGCAGTCCGCTGGCAGAGGAGCTCCAGTGCCAGCTCAGCCAGACCGACAGCTCTCATGCAGTGGTGGAGCCTCCCCGGACCCAGACGACCCTGGGCTATCTCAAACCCTCGGCCCTCCCCTGGCGAAATGTCGGAAAGCACAGCAAGACATGAAAACATTTGACTACAGTCATCGGAAGAGAATATATATCTAGTGAGATCAGCCAGTGAAGTCAGGTCTCGATTACATAACTACTCAAAAAATGACTTCTCGTCTCTATTAATGTTACAATCCTATCAAGACCTAATACGACTAGATAAATCAATAACTGCAAAGTAAACATCCAGATAAGTCTAGTACCCAGAATTATGTTGGAGGCAGGGACGCGCACATTTTCGAAGTGCACTTCAAAGTGGCCACCATGAATACAATCTGGACAAAGAAGAGAAAACCTGTTAAAACCTGCTCTGCAAAGCTCAGCTGTGACAAGGAAAGTTGGACGTGAGAATTCAGGAATATATCAAAGGCAGTAAATGATATAAATCCTACCATCCTGTCCAAAAACGGTGAGAGGTCTAACTAGTTTTACTCCCGGCGTGTCAAAGGGCACCAGGATCATACTGTGTCGGTCATGCCTGAAACATAAACATAATCTAGCAATGCTGTATATTATACTTGAGTCACAATGAAAAAATTTTAAGCCTAGGATGTCATAATCACAATCAAGGTTGTCTATTGCTGTGATTTTTACTTTTGAGTCATTACAATTTCCATTTTGCTGCTTGAGCATCAGGAACCTTTCAGCACATGCATAATATGAATGCACAATAGCACTAGATCAACATTGGGATCAAGTCGGTGCTTGTCGAAATCCTCACCTGCTGCTCACGTCCTGAGATTTGCTTCTGCACATCACAATGGCCACTTTACATCGGGGATTCCCCGCACCTATGGGATTAGACAGATTTTTATTTTTCATTTTTTTGTATTCAAACAATCAGATTCTGTCCACAACCTTTGTATGACCCGGGCGTAGCACAGGAAATTATTCCGTGCTGGGAAGTGCATACATAAAATCACCCTGTGACAGACTGAGGCAGCAACACAAATCATTCACATTTCCTTCACAGGGATCTTGATAGAAATGTAGGTTTACTTGGGCAAATCGGGTTTCCCAGGAAGAATCTATTTCAATCCTAAACAGAATGAGGGATTCTTTATTTACAAAACATGTAGACCCCTCAGAAACACCCACAAAGGGGCAATGTCATATAGTTATTGCTAAAAGATGAATTAGCTATCATTGGATAATGTACAATATATTGAGCATTCGTGACAAAATGTGATATCACTCGGTTTCCCTTTAGATAATTCGATTTTTAACACCTCATTGGCACACCCTTTCACATGACCACTCAGGCAGTGGAGTGACCAATGGTCCAACATCCTGTTTATATTCCTGCTGAGAAGATGTTAACCATCCCCCGAGCATGGCACATATGGGCGACAGACCTCTCTGGACTGTAACAAGTCTGAACGTTCATTGCATGTGAACCTTCACTGATGTTTGTTTTGCTTTTGTTTACGGGTTACGCTCATTATCATCACAGCATTATGATCATTACGGCATGATCCTTCTTTCCCCTACAAAATATACAGCTATAATAGTCATTTTCTTGTTTCGGGTGTGTACCTTCGACAAGTTACAACAGATAAGAAGATTAAAGTTAGGGCAGACAATGCAACTCGCTATCTCAGACCTCTGTGGTAGCCTGACCACAACATTCTTGTCATTCAGGAAAACCAATTATTCATTTATTCATTTTGCCTACTGTATCACCAACAGGCAAAACAAAAATAATTGTAATAATATATATATATATATAATATTTGTCTTTTCTCTCAGCATCATTTGAATGAATTCTGTTAATAGTTAATAAAACGTGAGGCTGGTAAAATTCAAATGAGGAACCAATAAAAACACGATTGTGGGAAGTATATCATCTGTGTGATAACTAGAGCAGAAGGTAGATCTGAATCCATCATTTGGGTTCAAGGAATTGAACACGAATCAACACGACGGGATTTAAAATCTGATGTCGTCTGACAAAGGAATCCTAATCCTTGTGCAACAGTTTACAGTTTGTGTAGTCCAAACGGCCGAAGCAGAGAATACATGAGTCAGAAGCCAAGTTATTGGCTACGACTGCAGCTTGACTGGTGCTCCAAAACTGCCTCTTGCATTCTCTTCGTGTAGGAAAGGGGTGTTTGGCTTGAGGGAAGCGGGATTTCAGTTTAAGTCTTACATAAGTATCATGGCCTCAGATCAAAGATGAGTTTTGCAGTCATGAAATAGCCAAGCCTAACAGGTCCGACCATCCCTGGAATGAAAATAGAATCTCAGCATTCCGCCTCAGATTTTCTGTTTGATTCGGGTTGCTGGATTTGTCGATGTGGATCTAGATGCGGATAACAGTTTTATCTTAAATTGAATTGACTCGTTTTCTGGACATTTTCCAGCTAAAATCAAAGGAGAAAACGTTTAAATAAGAAAACGCGGTTCCTTCAGCTACTTATTTTGGTCCCATAAGAAACAGCAAGTCACCCCATAGCATGCTGGTACTATAATCATCACACGGGGAAAAAAAAAACCCAACCTACAAACTGCACGGGATTTTCTAAAAACACATTAAACGAAACAAATCATAAGCAGAAGACAAAGGACAATACATCGAATCTAGAAGAAGACAACAAACCAACATTTACTGTAACTGGCAAACAACCGCTATACTAACAAAAATCTACTATTCGTATTCACTCTTTCATTCCCAAAGCCGGTTTTAATTCTTCTACTGAATTTCTGATTTGCTGAGGCAAGAGGGAAATAATGAATCATAAAGGTTTCAGAGGGGGTTGTTGTAACTCATTATTCGGAAAAAAGGGGGATTAAAACGGCCCAGTGATAATCAAAGTTTGCTGGTTTTGATAAAGTTAGCTGGTTTGCAAGACGTGCACTCAACACACAGTGACTGACCAATTATGGCCAATTACACAAAAATAAAACATAAATGGCAGCTGTGGTGGCAGCATGTGCTAATCATTATTTAAGGAAGCACTGTTTGTGTGTCTGTCAGAGTGCATGTTCATACCTTGCTGGCACGGAAAAATATAAACAAGGCTCGGGAAAGAGAAACGTGACTCATCTGCAACATGTCACGCATTTCCTGCGGCACGGAGGGCTACGGAGTGAAGAGCCACATATTCACAGTGTCAGTGGTGAAGGAGGGAGGGCGGGCTGAGGGATCAGCCTCTTCATTCCTGCTGTTCACACAACTTTTCTTCCTCAGGATACCGTTTTACTCGCATGTGTGTGGAAATGGACTTTTCAGACTGAAATTAAAAACCTCGAGAGGAAAAGACTGGAGGTAAAAAAAATAAAATAAATTTTAAAAAAAAAACATCTCGGCAAATGCCAGTCAATTTTTCATCACTTGTGCATGATTTGATTTGACATTTGTTATATTGATGTGAGGAAAAACAATTAGCAATAAATTCTGTTTTGATTCTAGTGTTTACAACCGAGTTATCGTTAACCTTTAGCATCTGACTGACAGTCAAAGTCTCTGTTTATATTCTTGTGGCGATAATGACGCATTGACAACAACCTTTACTTAAGTTGTATTACATTTGCCTGATTTATTTGGTTCTGGTTTGTTTGTCTTTTTGCCATCCAAATATTAAGACCAAGACCATTATCTGTTTTTGTAACAGCAACGGAACGACTCACTCCTAACAACCTCTTACAAACGAGGTGCTGTTGCTAGCCGACACGAATATTTGGCATATTTCTTTAAGTTCCAGTGAACATCTGTTGGTTCTGCTCCACCAAACTGGACAAAGTAATTACTACGAAGGAAAAGCTGGACATCATGGCGACAGCTCGTTATATGATAAAATTTCCAACATGGGACTCCAAATTTTCCGTAGACGATACAGTATCCTGGTATGCAGGTGTGCAGTAATTATCATGTACGGTGACAACTTCTACTACAATACATATCATTATTTGTTTGCTAAAGACAGCAAAAGTAAGGCATACATTGACATGTCGACGGTTCTGCACTTCATCGTCCTCAGCAGTTCATCTCCATATGGAGCAGACAAACAGGACACTTTAAAGAAAAAACACACCCTGGGTTTGAAGTCTAAGCAGGAGGTAACCTCGGCTGTCTGGCTAATCTCTCCCTCCTCGTATTTCTGGTCACTGTTATCTTGAATTCCAACAGAAAAATACTGTTACTCATCATAAGAGGGAAAATGCATGTTTAGATAGAATTCATGCATGTTCACTGTTACAACTTAAAAGCTGCAATTATGTTTTCCCCATCATATGTATTTGTTGCAAAAGAGTGCAGTGCAGCTTCAACTGTGCAACATTAAGATCAAACTTTCCGTTAGCATGACTTACTATGAGCAAATGGTCATAAATCAGCAGAAATGGAATGAAGTTAGTTTGTTTTCCATTATCAGCTAGATTCCAAAATGATAAAAACTAGGGGAAACTGAAAGGCAAGTGGATAATGTGAGCGGCTTGTTATTTTTTTTTTCCACTTAGTTTTGTTATTCAACTCAACCCACAGCACAGAAAGATGGGGCTTAAGCCATTAGGGAAACCATGCAGAAGATTCCTTTCATTCAAGACACAAACCGTGAGGCTTTTTCCTGTTTTTAATGAAAAGGCTCACGGTTTTACAAACAGGCCCTTCCCTATTCCCTGATTCTTCAGAATTTTTTTTGCATGACAGTTGACAAAATACAAACGATGTGTTCATTATGGCTGTTAAAATGCCATACAGCAAAACAGCTGTAAAAAAAAATTAAAATAAAATAAAAATATAATCCTGTACTGAGATGAAGGCAGGGCTTTTTGCCAGGCTGTTTTATTAAAAAAACAATTATTTTCCCAATATTAGAATTCATGAGGACAACTTTTAAAATTAAACTGTGCTCCTTGTTTCACGCAGGAAGACATGGAAGAGTACGATTACGAGAACGTAGACTACAACTATACCTCCGAATACTCCTACGAGCACACAGTCTGTGACAAAGAGAATGTGCGCACCTTTGCAAGCATCTTCATCCCAGTCATTTACACCTTGACTATGGTGGTGGGCCTGGCCGGTAACGCCTTGGTTGTGGGGGTCTACGCATCCAAACTACGACTTCGAACCCTAACAGACGTGTGCATCCTCAACCTCGCCATTTCAGACCTGCTGCTTCTCCTCATCCTCCCGTTCTGGGCAGCTGATGCTGTCCATGGATGGAGGCTCGGTTTGGCAGCCTGCAAGCTCACTTCCTTCCTCTACAGTGCCAATTTCAGCTGTGGCATGCTCCTGCTGGCATGCATCAGTGTGGATCGTTACCAGGCTGTGGCCCAAATTGTAACGGGCAAGAGTGGAAGGGGCCCCCGAGCGAGAAGACAATGGCTCTTGGTGTGTCTAATGTTGTGGGGTATAGCCTGCTTCCTTGGCATTCCAGAACTTGTCTTCTCCACAGTAAAGCACTCCCATCACATGTCCTGCACAGCTATTTACCCACCCAACATCAGCAGATCTGTGAAGGCCACGCTGGAGCTGCTACAGGTGTCGGTTAGGTTCCTGTTACCGTTCTCAGTGATGGTGGTGTGCTACAGCTGGGTAGGGCACGCTTTAAGTCAAGGTGCAGGGGTGCAAATAGGCCGCAAATGGCGTCCCTTGCGCATTCTGTTGGCTGTTGTGGCCGTGTTCCTAATCACACAGCTCCCCTACACCATAGTGAAGCTGGTCAGAGCAATGGACATCATCTACGGGCTTGTGACCAACTGCGAGGTCAGCAAGGGGCTGGATCATGCTCTGCAAGTGACGGAGAGCCTGGTGCTGACCCACGCCTGCATTAACCCTCTCACCTATGCCTTACTTGGTTCCTCCTTTCGGGGACATGTTCTAAAAACTGCCAAGCATCTTGGACAGCGGCTTCAAAGACATCCTCGACATATCGTCGGGGAAGCAGCGGTAGAGATTGCGCTCCGCACACGCAATCAGACGCAATCCCAGTCTGGTTCAGAAGAACAAGGCACGAGCACGTTTACGATGTAAAAACCTGAACAGACCGCCTCCCATCTTCCCTCACTGACAACATTATCATCTGTTGATGTGTTTCATAATATTATGATAGGAGGTGTTCTTGCTAAAATGGAAAGAAAATTTTAATATGTTCAGCCAGCTGGAGGGGTAGGACATTGAGTCATTTCAGAATTACAGCGCATGTCGGTTTCCAAAAAGACATATCACCCCAGGCAAATTGGAGGATTGTAGTGGAAATAATGTGTTTTGGGGCTGGGGGTGGGGTGGGGGGGTGGGGGGGGTTAAAGAAAGATGACCACGCCAGCTAGTTCGTTTACACAAAGAGTAGAGTTGCTGCAGCTGAGTGGCATTCACACTATAAAAGGTTCAAAGCTGAGGTTTAGGGCTGCACATTTGCTCTCTATCTGCTTAAATACTGTAGTTGTATATTCAGTGAAAAATGGTTATAGAAAACAAATACTTCACAAAAATTGAAAGCGAAACTATAACATTTGAGGAGCTTATTTAAAAGTCTATATCTGAAAGTAAGGCTCAGGGCAATCATTGAAGAGTCCAAAATCATACGGTATGGTTAATCTAAAACACTGTAAGAACACAGATATTTGTCCTTATGCATGTATACATATCTTTACTCAACAATAACAGCCATATATTGTATGATCTCAGTGTATTATGTTGAGTGTATATGCAGTACATATATTGAGTATTTTGTATGTTCTTATGTATTTAGCAGAATAAAAGAAATATTCAACTAATTTATGGGTCTTTGAAAGAAATACCGAACAATACTTCCATGCATCAGATGTGATTCCTAAATGCAAAGACAGTTTTGAAGCAGATTTCCACATCGCATTCCTTCTGGTTGGAAGAATGAGTGGGAAACACCTTGTTCTTGATTCAAACTGTGAGCTGGTAAAAACAGAATGTTCCTGAAACGATCCAGGACGGTGACTCGTGCTTTTCTTTCAATTGCTGCACGAAATACGAACATAGCGATCAGCTGGAGTAGGACAAAGCGGGCATAGAAAATAGATGGATGGATGGACGGATGGATGGACGGATGGAGGGACTTTTCCTTGTGTTATTTATTATTAATCTTTTTCATCAGCCATGTTACAGGCACTGTTTGGAAAAAAAAAGCATTTCCAGAATGTACAGTGTTTGTGGATGTTTTTAATTAAAAGTTAAAAAAAAATTCTGTGTAACATCTTTCTGTGTAAATATCTCATCTTACATCGTGGACACCTGCGGCTTATAAGTGTGGCCTATACATACGTACACATATATACATTTATAATTTTAGCCGGTGTGGCTCATATTCAGGCCCGCTCAATAGTCCGAAAAATATTGTAAATACTTCAGTTTCAGCAAAACACCACTGCTCTCAATGATGAGCTGCTATAAAAAAATTTAAAAAAAAAGAAAAAAAGGGGAAGTCTGTGGAGGTTCTCAGTCTAAGTCATTCAGGTCAAAGAAAGGGAATATTTCCGTCGGCTCTGTGAGATTATCCTTTTTCAAATAATAACTTGGCTTGGATTGCTTAGAATTTATTCCGGTTTTTTTTTGTAAACCACAGTGACAAGAACTGAAGGCCACCTTCTTTGGAAAATAACCCCTTTAATCAGATAAACCACAGCCCTTTTGGCGAAACAATTCTTCCCTTGTTCACAACCTTTTCGTCATCATCTTCCCGCAGCAATCACACCACAGAAAATCAAACCATTCACAACCGACAAAGCAGTTTTTCAAAGTATAAAGAGAGTAACTTGGCGGGTTAATTTGAATTTTTTTAAGGCCACACTTAAAACTTCTGTATTTCATTTTTCTTTTTTTTTTTTGCGTGTGCTATCCATATGTAAATGTGTATATATATATGCGTATGTGTATACTGTGTATACTGTATATATGTGTGTGTGTGTATATATATATATATATATATATATATATGTGTGTGTGTGTGTGTGTGTGTGTGTATATATATATTTAGTGTGTATACTGTGTATATGTGTATGTACATATATATACATATACATACATATATACATATATATATATACACACATATACATATATATCCTGTTTTCTTTTTCTTTTCCCTCTATTGTTGCTGCTGCAACACCCGAATTTCCCCTATGGGGATCAATAAAGTATTATCTTATCTTATCTTATCTTATCTTAAATCCATTATGGTTGGCTCAGGATAAAGCCCAGGCTTTCCTGGAACAATAAAACTTGTAAGGCAACTACAAACAAATTACAAACATTATATGTCGCTGTGTTGCTTCACTGCCTTTCATGTTAATATCAGTGCTAGAAGAGATTAACAACCTGGTCACTCCAGCAAACTATATTCAATACCAAACATGCTGTTTGCTTGTGTGAGTTTGAATGCAAATAAGGAGGCCGCAGGCTCCTACAGGTCTGGGAAACATTTTGTAGATTATCCTGTCTGGCGGACAATTTCCAAGCTTCCTCCACTACACAGCTGCCGTGGAGGCATCTATGAACCTCCAATAAAACTACTGCGGTTGCTACAAACTACTTTTTAAAAAAAACGGAAAATGAAAACCACATCACAGCATCTCATCTGGAGTTCTGCACTTTTGGTCTCACAGCACCACACACACCACTATTTCCAAAACATTAAGATTTTGTTGGATTGAGAAGAGTAAGGGATCACGGATTTCAAGAGACCAACAACAACCTTGACGTACAAGATGTTTGCATACACTGTGACAGTATAGGAACAGCACTGACAAAAACACAAATAAAGATTTTAAACTACAAAATGCCAAGATGGTGATGAAGAACAATTGCATGTGTTGCTACTAAAAAACATGACCAAAATTTCCCCTCACAAATAAGAACTACTAACTTCCAGTTAGGTGTGTTGTTTTAGGCAGTGGTGCTTGACCTAAACCGCAGGGACAAAAATTCTGTAATCATGCTTAATCCAGGTACCAAGACTGAAATGGCTGTGAAAATGAAAAGGCTGTCATTAATCAGATGTAGTCATAAGAATGTCACGGGCTCAGAATTACGGAAACCACTCAGGGCCGTAACCGAATATCCTGTAGGGAGCAGCAAGGTGTGACTTTTCACCTAGAGTCTCTAAAAAGGAGACACTTTACTTTTGTGATATAGGGGAGTAGACACAGGTATGTTATCAATTCAATATACCTTATTTGTTTACCCCACTAGCAACTAACCGATCACTGAATTGGAAATGTACAAAATAAATAATGATTAAAAATCTTTAGGTGTGACACTGCAGCAATTATATCACACCCATCTGCAAACATTCAATGTTATAAACGTAAGTATAACTTTATTATACAATATTATATAACTATTTTGTCTGTTGCCATTTAGTGACCCAAACAATGTATCAAACCAAAGCTGCACTGCAGAACATTTTCAGAATGGAACTTCTGGAAGGATCTTTAAATGTTTGTTTTATAATTGGTGGGCTTTTGTTTGATTCCTAGGTATTTTTTCGTTTGCAGCACAAAAGCAGCATGTTTAAAAATACAACACTGTTGTGCACTAAGTTGCAGACATCTTGATTACATAAACACAAAAACATTTCAGATGTAAAATCAATCATCTTCAGATTCACTTCATTGAAACTTTCTTAATAGAAAGCTTGTTTAAATTACATTCACCACAACAGAGGTTAGAACAATCTCAGATGTCTGTTTACAGATACAGATTATTTCTTTCACCTATGACTCATAAGAAGAGACGCACATACCACTGCTCCACCACTTCTTGCCATTTACAACAACGTCATCTCCATCCTTGCGTAGAGTGCACTCGATGTTGGTTGCGTCACTGGAGGCAACATCAGGCTCTGAGGAAGTCACAAAAGGTCAGCTTTATACCAATACAGTGCTTGAAAGAAAAGAAGTAAAGGAGACAGACAGTCTTTCTGACAATCTTTGATTTTAGCTCAAACTGCAGGCTTAACTGACTACAAGGCACACCTTTGACAAACTTTCAGAATCTACAAGAGTAGAAAACATCCATCACAAAAACATGAAGGTCTGTGTTTGTCCTTACACTCTGTCATTATACATCTGATCCGGTGTCAAATAACAACCACACCCATACGAACAATCACCATCCATTCTAACAGATGGCTCCTGGACAACTGGAAAGTGGATAAAAACAGGGAGGAATTGACTCATTGGCAGTTTATTCCACAGCTCTTTTTCAGAGTACGCAGAAAGGTTTTAAAGGAACAGGCCAGCCTTAGAAAACCCTTTAGAAAGGTATGAAACATAGTACCGGGTGATTTAACTAAAGAACTGCTGCCCCTCTTTCGTTTCACCCTGTTAATTTTAACCTCCTGGCGCTCACCTGTCATGCAGAAGCAGGAGCGAATCTCTCCTCGGAGCAGTGGCTCTAGCCACTTACTTTTCTGTTCCTCACTGCCAAACATGTGGAGCACTTCCATATTTCCCGTATCTGTGGAGAAAGGCATGGGCCTCCAATATTTGCGCTCAAAAATGGAAAATAACATGGAACTAGCAACACTCCAATAAAGACTATTCTATTTAGGTAAAGCGACAGATACCATGTCATATGGAGTTTTTCAATTTGCGACACAGGATAGCACACAGGGTAATAGTCTGAGCAAAAGAAAATACCATTTAATCAGTGTTACTGTCAATATCCCAAAGCAAGAGTTCGCTGTAAGTGTATAATGAGGACAGAAAAATCTGTCTATTATTTTTTAACAGACTCTAAACCTGTTGAGAATTCGAGGTCATGCAGGATATGTTACCAGGAGCCTGGCAGTTGAACACATCAGGGGCAAACAGACAGCGTCCAGTTTCCTCTGCAATGTAGGCATAATCCAACTGACTGAGACCACTGACTGCCGGTAGGAACAGGTTCCATAGGCCTCTCTCTCTGGCTTTGGCCTGGGCACGGATAAACACACTTTAACCACAAAGAAATGTGTGTTTACATTCGTGCTTCTACCTTGTAAAACTATGAAAACAGACAAACAAATATCCTCACTTACTTTTAAATCTTCTATTATTTGGGGGGTGTTCCATCTCTGAGGACTGTGAGCATGTTTGGTGTAGAACTCTGCAACCTCCTGCAGCAACACATTTTACCTTATGCAACAGACTCAGCAAAGCCATTGGACATCATGATATATTAACAAATATAATAAAAGAAGTTGCGTTGGTTTTGTGCTTTCTTCATATTGAATGCTTTTTCTAAGCGTCACACTCCTGCTCGGTTGAGAGAAAAATTTGCTCCTATGCTGAAGGTGATGATTCATCGTTCTGCAGTATCTATGTGGTCAATCAAGCCCTTGTTCTCCCACTCAGTGAATTAGTCCTGACTCTGTTAATGACATCCCACGTGCTGTCAGATTCTTTCATGTCTATGTTAAAAATCCATCTGTGCAAACTAATCACCCCTTTGTTTTTAGTAGCTCTTGGCACTGACCTTCTGAGCAGGGAGCACATATTGTCTCATGAAGTCTTTGATCTGCTGGAGAACAGCTTGACCTTTAGGTGTCTGGAGGAAAAGTCCGTTTTCTTTTGCATCTGTGAGAGATCTAACAAGAAAGACAACTCATGTTGTGAAACAGCCAGAGTTGGAAGTAGCAGTTGAACAACGACGTCTGACGTTGGCTTGGATTCAGAAAGCACGTAGAACAAACCTGTTTAATTTTTGGGAGAAATAATGAATCACCACAATCTATTACTCCCAATTCCAATGTAGGCACAGTGATTAATGATAAGCTATAGTGAGCAGTTTTTGTCTTGTAATGTGTTGCTATTAATAATACAATTTCAATGTTAACTACAGTTTTATCCTCTCTAACATTGCATTACACATATGTTTTTTCTGAAAGTGATCTAATTCGATGGGTGGATATATTACCTCACAAATACAAATGTGGAATTTACAGTTTGTCAACAGAAGCAAAAACAAATTGAAAAAAGATAATGAAATTGGCATTCAAGCACTTGCTAACTGTAGTCATTAAATGCAAATAAAGAAAAAAAAAATCCAGCCAGAACTGTGACCAACCTCTTTACAAGCTGCAGCGCAACCTTAGCCAAGGGCTCCACACACTGGCCAAACTCAGCTGCATTGGGTGCACTGGCGTTGCCCAAAAGGTGCCGAGCATAGATCCCCTAAAAGATATACACGGAAATTACTCTCAGCTTGGTAGCATATACTATACAAAGAATGTATACATTAGAACACCTGCATTTTAAATTAGTATGATATACGATGGTGACCTTTGTGTAAGTTATCTGCAGATAGATTTTTTTTTTTTTTCCGAGACAACAAACATTTCCAATTATGAATATATACATATAATCATATCTGAACAATGTCAGTGCATTGGGCAGATGTTTTCGATGAGGAAATCACAGGCATTTACTACCATTGAAATGCCCAATGCTATACCTGTGCTATTCCTGCAATTTTAAAGATGGACAGGGCCAGATAGAAATTGAACTGTGGCAAAGCAGATGGGATTCCCCGACACTGGCAGTAAATGGAGGTCAGGTCATCCGCAGTTGGAATACCTGCTCAATTGAACAAGGACATCAACATTGACATACTGAAGTTGAAGATTGAAGATTGAAGATTGAAGATTCAAAGCGTTTATTGTCACATGCACAGTGTAGAAATGTTCTTTCACTGTTATACTCACCTTCTATTCCCATCAAGCTGCCGATACTTCTGGTTATGTTGTGGCCTGGGGGGTAGTAGTGAAGTATGAGGAAATAGGCTAGATCTGCCAAGGGCTGCCCAGTGGTGGACAACTCCCAGTCCAACAATGCTATCACACGAGCCTAAAGAAAGAAGCCCTTTTCAATGTATCTATAGGCACAAATGCTGCATTACAGTGAAAAGAATTTCTCGAGACGATGTACCTCTGTGGGATGGAATATCAAATTGTCAATTCGGAAATCTCCATGAACAAGAGTGACCTCATTATCATCAGTGGGCAAATTATTCATCAACCATTCGGACAGTTCATTCATGGCTGGAATGTCTGTATTTGCAGTGGCTCTGTACTGCTTGGTCCAGGTAGACACCTGAATGGACAGGGAAATACTTTGTTACAAATGTAATTTAGAAGTAGACAACCAGTTTGATGTTTCCTCTCACTTGTCGCCGGCAGTAGTCTGGCCCTTTCCCGTATCTTTCTAGGTTCAATGATGTCAAATCCAGTGAATGCAGCTTCGCCAACACTTCCACCGCAGCCACATAAAGAGCTGTTCTCTGTGCTGAACCAACCCCAGGGAGACGGATGTCTCTGAATATACGGCCCTGACCAATAATTACAAAATTAATTACACTGAATGATTAAAATTGAAAACCTTTGGATTAAGCAAGTATTGCAGAGGCCGAATATGCCAGCCAAACAGTCCAAATAGGGCAGTATTTTCTGATTCTATGATTTGGGCTGATGACCGCTAGCAACACACCTTTATATGCTCAATCAGGTAGAACTCTGTGCCAATGACCTCTGCATCAGTACAGTGGAGGAGGGGCTGAGGCACAGGGAAACCAGCAGAGTACAAGGCCTTTTGCACCAAATACTCCCTGTCAACCTACAACAGAATTATAATTGTAATCCAAAAAAAACAACAAAAATCCCATTTCACAAATATTCTGATGTTGTTTTACAGCCATTTCCTTGTCCAAAAATGTGCTAATATTTCTTGGTTCGAGGATAATCGTGATGAGAATCACTGTGTTCATTATAGCTGCGTTTAGGATACACAAGAATGTTTTCAGAATTATGAGAAAAGATGTCAAATGTTTTACACTGTTTATATTTCAAGAAAGTTGTTTTGTGAGTACAATGGGCACTACCTCAATATACACTTCAGCTCAACAGGTGGCCGACAGCAGGACCAGGGAGTGCAACAATATGCATTTAGGCAATTTCCCCTTTGGAAATCAAAAAAGATTCTGATTCTGATAGAGCATTATCTAATTATGATGAGTTGTCATTTTTTGTGATGAATTGTGATACACATTTGAACCATTAAAAAAGTAATTATTGCCAAAACTTTGACATATTTTCACTCATTTTCATTCACTTCTTGTGAATGTCACTTCATGATCACTGACAGAATCAAGTGATTTTGCTTTATCAGCATACGGCATGTTATCTACATTTATGTGAAAAAAGTATTTATTGTATTTCCGTTCAAAGTAACACATGAATATGATTAATTATTAATAATTATTATTAATTATTATTAACATAATGAATGCCTCCAGTTATCATTAACTATACAAACTATGTTGGAACTCCAATCAGTGTCCCTGGAGGGTGGACGTCAGGACCTCTCAGGACGATCCAACAAACACATTTAAGTGATTAAACGAATGAGTAATCAATGTTAATTTTGCAAAGGCAAGCTTGTACCTTGTGCGCCCCTGGCAGCAGCTCCCCATGGGGTTTTTTCCTGAGGACAAAACTTGCTGAAGGTGTTTGGATGAGAAATGTGGGGTTGGATTGACCTGAACTGCAAAAAGGAAAAAGTTCCCGAGAACTCAGCACGTTCTGCAATGACATGCTAACTTTTTTTTTTTTTTAATTTTTATACATTGTACAAAACTGGACGGCACTCCGCTAACTGTACCTGTACTGTCTGACGGAGAGCGTGTCTTCATTCGACACCAAGGATTTTAAGGCTAAATATTTGTGAAGGGCGCCCACATCGAAGGCGTGTTGTGGCCGGACGGGAGTTAGCTCCTCCATGGCTCCCCTGGAGAAACATTCATGAGGGACGTTAGACTCGAGGTCCAACGGTTGTCGGATCTTTTTCCTTGCGCACAACCTCGACGTAACGCTCATATATTTCCCGATTCGATTGGTCTGGATCCTAGAGAAGGTGTTACTAGAGAAAACAGTTAGTAGAAACAATACGACAACAATGAGGCCTTTATGAACGATGGGGGGTAAATAAAAAATAAAAGGGTGGAACGTTTACGTTTAGCTAGTTTGCAGCACGGACGACTTTAAGTGTAACACATATCCTGACAGCTGATTCGAGTTGTGAAGACGTGTACTTTCTGTGGCGATTCTATCAGTCCCCGTCGATCTCGGAGATATCCCCGAGTCATCACCGTTATCTCATATTAATACGTTTACGGAATTTACTTTCGCGATGGCAACAGTCGAGGAATTGAAGCTCCGTGTGAGGGAGCTGGAAAACGAGTTGATAAAGTGCAAGCAGAAGCGTTGCGCCGCGGAGGATGCGCCCTATCAGAGCCTCCACAGACCGAAAATTGAACAAATGAGCGCCGAAGTAGTGGATTCAAACCCATACAGGTGATCTTTTGTTTTTGTTTTTTTTTTAATATAATATTAGATATGTATTGTGGCGAAAACAACTCGAGGCTCCGCCCGGTGAGTCACCCATAACACAGGTCCGTTCCTTCCATGGACCACAAGCTAATCTCAGCTGTGTTTTCGTTGTAGTCGTCTGATGGCTCTGAAGAGGATGGGCATCGTGGACAATTACGAGGTGCATTACTTCTTGTCATCTGAATCGAAACGGTTTAAAGATGATAAATGATCAACCGAGGACGTTTTTGTAAAGACAGCAGAACTGACGAGTATCCCCAGCCTTTACCACAACACGCTCCTCCAGCCCACCCGATGTTGTTACTGTTGCACATCTTTGTTTAGCAAAAAGAAATGCAGCCATCTAATGTTTACCTCAGTTCTGATTAGGAAAAAAAAATACTGGAAAGAAGCTTCAGAATTTCTGAGCTTGTAATATTGTAATATTCTTTACTGATTAACAGCCTTGTAAACATAACCCCGTAATATTGGCAGATACTCTCTTGTTTACCTCTGGTGAAACCCTTTTGTTATTCCATACAAAATCTCCGAACACAGAAAATCCGGACATTCACAGTGGCCGTGGTTGGTGTCGGGGGAGTGGGAAGCGTGACAGCTGAAATGCTTACTAGATGTGGCATTGGTAAGGTAATAGAACCTCTTTAATAACTACTTTTTTTCATGAACTGGGGTCTGTTCATTTTGTTCTGAAGATATCTCTGCCGATGTTTTCCTACGCTCCATTGCTTGTGCCATCACAGCTGCTACTGTTTGACTACGATAAAGTGGAGCTGGCCAATATGAACAGACTGTTCTTCCAGCCGCACCAGGCAGGCCTCAGTAAAGTGGAAGCAGCAGAACACACACTCAGGTAAATGAAATGATCTAATTTTCTTCCAAAGTACAGATTCGATGTGCATTTGCTTACACAGTTTTTCAATTTGACCGACAGAAACATCAATCCTGATGTGACATATGAAACACACAACTACAATATCACCACATTGGAAAATTTTACACATTTTATGGATCGAGTCAGGTTAGCACTCTCATTGTGTTTTCCAACTGTGCTTGCCTTCAATAGAACATGCTTTTTTCTTATTTATTCTGTGGGGTTCTTTTTAGCCATGGAGGACTGGAAGAAGGAAATCCGGTGGATTTGGTTCTGAGCTGTGTGGACAACTTTGAGGCCAGAATGGCAATCAATACAGTAAGTGTGGAAGGCTGAATAACACAATGCCAACATAGCAGTTGTGTTCTGTAAGTGTGGCAATTGCAGACTTTTCCATTTCATTGTGACTCGCAGGTCTGCAATGAACTTGGTCAGATCTGGATGGAGTCAGGCGTTAGTGAGAATGCTGTGTCAGGACATATTCAGCTGATCATCCCTGGAGAAACTGCCTGTTTTGCTGTATGTTCCACACACCAACATCCAACTTTTTTCCATTTCCAAATTACTTTTTATATTTTTACCTTCAATCACAACGTGTAACACTTCATGAAGTTGACACAGAACTTTCCACTGTTAGTGTGCACCTCCACTGGTAGTGGCAGCCAACATTGACGAGAAGACTTTAAAGAGGGAGGGTGTTTGTGCTGCTAGCTTGCCAACAACTATGGGTGTTGTTGCTGGTCTCCTGGTGCAAAACGTCCTGAAGTAAGTAATAACCTTTATATAGACACTTACATTTTATGGAACAAGGAATTAAATGTAAAATATTTGAACTTATTGCTTGTCTCACAGATACTTGTTAAAGTTTGGGACTGTCAGTTATTATCTTGGCTATAATGCCATGCAGGACTTCTTCCCCTCCATGACCATGAAACCCAACCCCCAGTGTAATGATCGCCACTGCAGGACTCAGCAAGAGGAGTATAAGGTATGTTCTTGGTCTCTGAAGTCTGTAGATGCAGGACTGCTATAGAATCTAAAGGCTCTGTTCAACATGGAGGTGTTAACAGTCTGTATTTGTTGGAAATGTTGCTCTCCAGAAGAAAGAGGCAGAACAACCCAAGGTGGAAGTTGTTCAGGAAGAGGAGGAGGTCTTACATGAGGAGAACGAGTGGGGTAATTATTGGACATGGCCAAGCTCATGTAACATAGATCAGCTTTTTTCAGTGTGCTTTTCATGTGAATTGACAACAATTGTGCCTTGTAGGTATTGAATTAGTCTCAGAGGTAAATGACACCGAGTTACCAGCTGAACCAGCCACTGTGCCCAACCTCCCAGAAGGCATCACTGTTGCTTACACCATTCCAGTTGAGGTCAGTTTAAGAAAACAACGGGACTTTAAAACACTTTCAAGGCCACAGCTCATTAGCATACTAGTTAGTGTCTACAGCATGATGCCTATGTAAGGCACATGATAAAAAAAACAAACCCATGCACATGGGATCAATAATGAGCTGATTCACTTAATGGAATATTTTTCCCCAATGAGCATTACTCAATAAATAATTTTTTTTCTTTATCCTTCTCCTTTCATATTTTTTCCTCATAAGTATGACAGAGTATTTACATTCCAATGCTGTTTGTTTAAAAAGAAACAAAATCAGCCGACAATTTTTTTTTCTATTTATTTGACACAGAATGTGCCAAGTGGGGAGGAAGTAGAGGAGACCGAGCAGAGCCTGGAGGAGCTGATGGCACAGATGAAGAAGTTGTAGGTCAAATGGTGACTAAAGTCAAAGTAAATGGAGATTAAATTATAGGATGAAAGTCCCTTTATTTGATGACATTATGTCTTAATTTGTGAATTGCTGAGAACAGAGAACTGTAACCATAAATTGGACCAGATTCTGGTGAATTGTCTATGAACCTAGATATCTTTGCATTAACATGTATTGCATTGTGAATTTGTGATGGTTTGATGAGATGACCCAAGTGGTAATATGTGCTTTGTCTCTCATTAGTTTGAGGAAAATATATGCTGCAACAGCACTCATCAATAATGACCAACATTATTTCAATAAAGTATTTATTAGAATGAATACAATCCTCATGATTTACTGTTCATGGTTGATTTTTTTTTTTTCTTTCTGGCTCTGTATTTGAATCACATACTACATGACATAAATACATATCAAAATAAAACCACTCAAGATACAATGAATTTGGTCAATATCACAAAAAAGATCTTGGCACAGTAGGTCCCTTTTTAATTTAAAGTCTAACAAGAACTATTCCTGCTGTTTATTAAAAATATAAATATAACGGCAGTCATTTCAAGGGAACTGTCATACCATATTAAGATATAAAATCATGAATTGCAAGAAGTGCCATTCTCCAAACAATGCAAGACCATCTTGTTGTTTTTTTTTCTTTATTTAATGCACCCAGTTTTCCTCTTTGGAATACTCAACTTTGGCAAACATGTAAACAAACAAAAAAAAAAGGACCCTCACATTTAAACACTGATTTACATATTTTCCTTATGTAAATGTGGTATGAGATGTCTTGAGTTTTGTGTTTCACAAAAAAAAAAAGCATAGTGCATAGAATGACCTCCACATACAATGGAAAGCAACCAATATTATTGTCAACTAGATTTGGCTTGTTTTCTTAGTTTGAGAAAACTGGCTGGCAACTTATTGATTTACACTGAAACATTTAATAATCATAATGCAAACCTGAGTTCTGGACCCTTAAAGGTCTCATTTAACAGACCTTCAAAGTTCTTCACATATATGATTACCACAACACTATGCGTATAGTATATATATATATATATATATATATATATATATATATATATATATATATAAAACACACACATCCATACACACTTTAGGTACATAAACAGGTTTCACAGACTATTGTAGACAATCATTTCAGCACTGCACCTGCATTCTGTTGGAAGTGCATATACTTTCTCATCTGTGTCAAAGAATGAAGGACTTATAACATGTGGTAATGTGCATGTGTATACATAGTTACAAGTTTTGGAATATAAGTTGGTTTACATGACAGCACTGGCTTCAGTCCTGGCATTTCTGAGTGTGGCCAAATACAACAGTCTTTTTCCATTTTAAATATAGCAGTTCAGATTTTGCTCCATATTTTAAGATTCTATAGTATGTTATTGTTTGCCTTATGTTTATCAATCTCTGGGACTGCATGGGAGAAGGGAAAATACTTTTCATGTATTGTGTCTAAGCCAGCCCTAGACAGAGAAAAACGTGAATATCTGGCAAGACTGACAAACCTCAATCCACTGTATGTGGCTGAACAGTCATCTTGGTCCATTCGGGAGGGGAGCAGGCCCCCTCAAGCTAAATGTGTCCCCGCTGGAGGAGTGACGGGAAGGTGCATTGCCACACACCAATGACGGCTCTGCTTCCTTGATCTCCATGGCACGTTTGTAGAGCTCTGCTGCCTTCTCAAAGTCCCCTTCTTCATAACTACATAAAAGAGAGAAAAAGAGACACCTTAACTGTGGTTTACAGAGAAAATGTCAGTACTTTGTCTGTTAGGGACTATACCTGAGCACAGCCAGGTTTTTCAATGTCTCTCCAACACGAGGATGTGAGCGCCCCAAGCTATCCTCATACACTTTCAGTGCCCGTTCATATAAAGGCAAGGCTTCATTGTGCTTTTTCTGCGAAGGACACAGAGTCTGTGTTAGGTTAAAAAAAGCTTAACATGCTCAAGCACAAATATGTAAAGTATGGAATACATGGACTGGAGAAACTGCTGAGTATTTTTTTTTTTTTACCAGTTGGCAGTAGATCACCGCCAGATTGACCAGTGCTGTGGCCACACTGGGGTGTTTTGGCCCAAAGCTTTTCTCCCTGATTTCCAGAGATAGTTCATACAGTGGAGCAGCTTTCTCCAGCTTCCCCTGTGTGAGACACGCTATTCAAAATTCTCAGACAGAAACCAGCGTAGGTGATGTAATTATTAAAAAAAAATGCATTATTGATTATATTTATAAAATGACATGTCTCACTCTGCGTTTGTACAGCATTGCCAGATGTTTGAGTGTGTATGCAAGAGAGGGGTGGTCTGGGGATAAGGCTTTCTTGCGTATGTCTAGCGCTCTCTCATACATGTCCTCAGCCATCTCGTACTCCCTCCTCTCAGTATGCAGTGCTGCTAAGTTGTTGAGAGACTGAGCACAATCTGGATGCTCTGCACCAAGGACACGCTGACGCATCTCCAAAGAACGAGATAAGAACACCTTGGCTGCACTGGTTGGAACAACGAGAGAGAGCTTAAATATGGTGGGAGACAATGTCTGGAAAGTAATGATATAATAATTCAATGCCAATTATTATGTGCACAAATCCAGCTGTAATGAGTGAGTTTGCCCTCACTCAAGGTTGTTTTGGAGGTAGTAAAGGACGCCAAGTTCATTAAGTGTCTTGGCACAGTCTGCTGAGTCTGTCCCCAGGGTCAGCTCTTCCAGCTGTAAAGCTCTGCGCCTCAGCAAAGTGAAACCATACTGCAAAGGGTAAAAAACAACAGGTACGTACTAAATAACTAATTAAAGGTGTGTAAGTGTTCGGCAATGACAGAAATATGCTCACCATATGTCCCTTTTGGCGGGCTGTTTTTTGTCGTATCTTCATAGACCTCTTCCTGAGTTTCTCTGCTTGTTCGTACCTGATAATAAAATTCACACATGTAAGCTACATAAGATGTATTTTAATTAGAATCCTATGATGTAGACTGCTCAGTTTTTAATAAGGCCATAAACCTGTCCAAGCTGGGTAAACATAGTGCTTGATTTGCAACATTCAATATGAAACAATTAATATCATCATTATAAATTCGCATTTACTTGTTCTGTTTCTGGTAGAGCATGGCCAGTGATTCCAGCTCTCGTGCCACGCTGGCGTGCTCAGCACCATAGGCATTCTCACTTATCTCCAGTGCCTGCTTGTACAGCTGCTCAGCATTTCCATACTTCTTCCACTGGACATAAACACCAGCCAGTTGGTGAAGGGAGCGTGCTACACTTGGATGATCCGGGTCCAGGGCAGTCTCCCTAATCTCAAGTGATCTTTGCAAAGGAGCCACAGCCTAAATAGACAAGACTTTAAGAATCTGAAATATACACTGCAGTCAATATGTGCAACTTTTGAGAATACATTCTCCACTTCTACTAGACTGTACAAGAGAAAAATAAATAATTCATGCTGGCTGATAAAACTAACATGCGGCCTACCTGGCTCGGGAGACCCAAGTCTTTAAGGAAACGTCCCAAGGTCTCATATAAATTTGCCAGCTTGGTCATGCTGTCTTCACTTTCGCAGCTCTTCTCATAGTGTTTCAGTGAATCAAAGTATTCCGTGGCCATGGAACTTTTGTCTTTCCCCACATACTGCCAATATGCTAGGAGCTCAGAAAAATGGCCTCTGAATAAAACAAAACCCATGTAAAAATCAGCCATGGGATAATATATTGTCTGAGGAAATACTGCAATAAAGGTGGGACTGTTTGTAATAAACCATTGTCTTCCGTGTGTATGCAATAAAACATTTACCTCTTGTACAGGTTTTGTGAGACAAACAAGTTCAAAAGGCTGAGTTGAAGTTTCACCCTGTCCTCCTGCTGCTGGAGAAGCCAGGGCAACTCATCTGCCACACGCCAGGTCACACGGTCGTGACTGTACGCACACAAACACATGCAGTGATCCGTTTTTCACCAAAAGATAAATGAGAATAACTCTGCTTAGAGAAAAATGATGTGAGAAAAAAAACACAAAGTACTTCAGTTGCTGGCTGAAGTAATGTATCAGTTTCTCTCTGTAAGCAGCATGGCTGCTCCCTCCACTTAGAAACTCCAACCTCACGGCTTCCCTTGCCTGACACACAATCACACATACAAACACACAAAGTAAACATACAGTAGAGAAGTGATATATTTTTGTAATTTCTGTCAATCAAATAAAAGTCATACTTCATACTTCGCCATCAAGTGTTTTTCTATGCTCTTCCAGAATTACCTGCAGGTGCTGAAATCTGATAAGCCCACAATGAAGGGTCACAATACAGAGTCTGTTTAGACAGTGGAGCAGTGAGGACAGTACAGGAAAGTCCAAGTCTGGTAAAAGGTCCATTACTTCAGATTCACTGACTCCATTATGGCTTGAGTACACAAGGCATAGGATCTAAATTGGATATGTATATATATGTGTTTAAAAAGAAAACGTGATCAGATATTATAAAAACAGAAAACATTTCAGAATACAAGTTTTAAGAGTTATAATATCATAACATATTCATTAAGGATCAATGTGGGCAAAAATGTGTCAAACAGAATAACATGATGAATAAAAACAAAAAAGATACAAAGGAAAAAAAACATGCACATAATTGTGCTGTTAACAGGATTCTTTAAACATCAGTCACCTCTTTCATAATGTGTCGCTCCCTGTCTGAGTGATGGCAGTCAAGAGTGACTTTGAGTGCTAGGCGGTACAGTGACATGGTGTCCTGACACTGCAGGCACTGTTCAAGGCTCCTGTCCAGAGACCAACATGATCTGCTGCTGGGACATGACAGCACACAAGGAAATGAATGATGATATTCTCGACTTTCCCCTTATAATTCATTCAGTGACATTCCCCCACACATGCTTAGACACACAAAAAAGTATTTGACAATAGCTGTGTAGGAAGTGATTTTCAACTGAATAAGATTTTGAAAGGAAAATGTGCACACGACAACGCTGTTTATTGTGACTAAGTAAATAATCTGATTATACCAGGATGAACAAAAAGCAGATATATCTGTGACAATCAAGAAATGTGCATTTGACTGACCTGGTGCTCATCCTTGCGAGTAATGTGACGTACAGTGCATTGCAGGTGGACGCAGAGCGGCAGTGCCTTTCCAGTTTCTTCTCCTGGTAGGAAGATAAAACAGTCCCGAATAAGAAACCAAATACTTTTTTTTTAAAGAGCACACAAGGACCATAACTGACCTGGTCCTTGTTAAGTTTTAGATCCATGCTCTGGCACTCTGCATTAAAAACACTCCTGACCTCTCTGAAACTCAGTGGATCCAAGTGCAGTGTCGGCCATAATCTGAAAAGACATCCAAATTGTTGAGTCAACAAGAGGGAATGTACAAATACATATCATTGTTTTGACCATACATATACAGCAAATTCAACTGGAAGAAAAACGCAATGATTTCAAATTTTTGGATTCACCTCCAAGCTTGCGGGCATGTCTCGACATTTACAGAAACCACTACACGGACATTGACAGGCAGGGGGTCGATCAGCCATTTCATGTGTCTTTCTGCTTGCTGAAAAAAAGGTAGAAATTATAAACTTGGGATGTAGGTCAAAAAAAAACCCAACAACACTGTAAAAATAGAGGGAGGGAAAAATATGAGCAGTATGATTAAAGTGCAGGGGCCTTCACCTGTATCTGGTCAATGGAGTCAATGATTATAATTATGTTTCCCTGATGGCGTGCTGAGAGCCTTTCAAGCCAGCGAGGAAACTCCTCCAAGATCTTACTGGGCTCCATGGACAGGCCAGAAATGGACCAGAAGTGCTGCAGCAGCTGTGTCAACAACAGTCAGTCATAATGTCCCCCCAATGATGAAATGAGAAAGTGATATCCCAGCTGGATGATATAAAAATGATTTTTAGAGAGTTTGGGATCATTTCTAGCTGATTTTAAGTCAGTGCATTTTTTTTTTTAATTTACTCAGCATTTCCCCATGTTTTCTGAAGAATCAAGTTATCTCCCTTGCAAATTAAAAAAAATTACACCATATCGCAAAATATTTCAGATTTTTTTTTCCAAAACAGTGATCCATGTTTATGTGTATACATACATACATCTATAAATATACATATATGTATGTATGTATATATATACACACACATACTTACATAGATAGATAGATAGATAGATAGATAGATAGATAGATAGATAGATAGATAGATAGATAGATAGATAGATAGATAGATAGATAGATAGATAGATAGATAGATAGATAGATACTTTATTAATCCCTCGTGGGGAAATTCCTTCTCTGCATTTAACCCATCATGGATGAACCATGAGCAGTTGGCTGCCGTCTACCAGCGCCAGGGGAGCAGTTAGGGGTTCAGTGTCCTGCTCAACAACACTTCGACACACTCTGAGGAGCGGGGAATCAAACCAGGAAGGTTTGGTCCCAAGGACGATCGTCCTACCTCCTGCGTTACGCTGCCCCATATATACAAATTGATATTGTGTGTGTGTGTGTGTGTGTGTGTGTGTGTGTGTGTGTGTGTGTGTGTGTGTGTGTGTGAGTGTGTGCGGAGACATTCATCTCTTTTTCTTTGAGCTAGCGTCTCTTTAGT